>JAQFXU010001885.1:0-24610 GCA_034693705.1 Spatulosminthurus flaviceps | reverse complement strand
TGGTTGTTATTTCAGTTTGCTTTTAAGCAATTCGTGCATTAGACCACTTTGCTTCTCCAGCGACGATATGTATATACTTAAAGCTGTATAGTAAAAACACGACAGTTTTGTTATAAGATAATATCTCAAGCAAAGTCTTGGACTTGTGCAACAATTTCGTAAAGTCTTTTGTTCCCATGAATCTCTTTCACTCTCAGTCAGGGGAACGTGATTACTCGGGGAAAGTTTGATTCATTTAATTATATGAAGCTTTATATATACATATATATATATGGTAGAAGCAGGGAGGACTGGGAGGAGGAATAAGTTGTTACTTGTGGTTGCCTCATCTCTCTCCATGTATACTATTTTCCTATTACCCTTGGCTATTCAAGACATAAAGGAAATATTATTACTTTGAGGACTCATACGGAGGATTTCATCATCATAATAATTATTTTTATATAATAGAGTTAGTTTGCTCAACCTTGTATTTTCAACTGAGTAATTTTATTGCAAACGGGATGATTGCCAAGTTGAAACTTATAAATTCCTCTCAACATTTATTTCCGAGTGTGGAAACTGCGGGGGGAGAGGAAACTGAATTAGAAATTTTGATTAGAAAAAATTCCCTCATCTCAACTCCTTCATTTTGCTCTCCTTGACTTCCATTAGGTCACTCCTTCCAGATCTTGGGGATTTCTAGGCAAAATTACTCACAGTTTTGAAATACATATGGTTCCGTGGTATTTTAGCTTGGAAACTAAAGCCAAAGATTAGTGAGTTGAATTTGTGTCCTCTCATGACTTTAAACCAGCACAATTTGAACCCTTTGACTTTATCTACTTTCGAATTTAGAGAGAGAGAGAGAGCCCTACAAAATTATCCTTTTGCTATTGCAATGAGAAAGTCAGCATTTGCTAATTTACCCTCGAATAATGTCATTTTACGAGTGAAAGTAATTTGTTTCAAAGGATTAAGACACATACTGTGAGCAGATACTAACTTGAATCCATGGATTCTAAGTGGGAAAAGTTTTCTCTTAATTTTATGACTTTGTTAACTTCCCATAAAGACTTGCACACATTCTCCATATGTTATTTCACAATTTCATGTTGTACAAATCCCACGTTTTAAACCTACATGTTTACTTAAGGAGCAAGACCTTATGTAGACTATATGTGTATATTACACCCGTGAAACCCAAACTCCCGTTTTCTTCATCCCTTGAACATATATACAAAGAATAATGTAATAATAAAGGGAAAACAGCATGCTTTCACTCAAATAGTGTAAATTCAGCGAGAGTGTTGGAGAGCGACACAGCTGGATATCCAAAGTGAGGAAATTTACTCAGGCTTCAGTCTCCTTCCCTCTCTGACAATCCCAATTGGAACACATGTTGATACTAGCCATGTTTCTACATATGTAATTATCAGGACCAAACAACCCGCGCAAGAACCACTTTCTCCATAGCTTCAAGCATTATATAATAGAGCCTCAAAAAGGAAGCAATCAGCTTTCTTCAAACAAATGTATAAAGTGTAACATGATCTAGCTTTTTGTTCGAGGTCATCAAGAAATTGTAGTTGCAAGGGTGGGATCTGCCTTGTCTACATATGCGAAAGTAAAGAAAATGTTATGTTGAGTTATCAAGATTATTTTACGTGTAAGACAAGTTATTATTTGCAAGGGGAAGAAATCCTGAATCTTACTTGTTTACTTTCACCATCCCATTAAAAAGGGTTGCACCATCGTTGAGAAGGAAAAATAAAAAGCTGGCAAATCTTGCGAACTTTCTCCACTTTCTTCATTTATTTTTCCCGCCGATATGATTTAAAGTTTAGAATCTAGTGAAGGCATTGTTAGAAAAAAAATAAGTACATTTTTTAGTGCTTTATAATTACTATACGAACCGTATCTTCAAAAGTAGCTTCCTTAGGTATAGCTATTTAAAGGAGGGTGATATTCCTTCAAAGGTATAACCATTGTAGAATGATTTGAAAGCGAAGGAAATCCCTGGGGGCATTTGGAGCTTAAGTAATGTAAAGGAGAGAAAGGGAATTGAAAGTAGAGAAGGGAAGATTGAGGTAGGAGACGTGAATGTCCCTGTAATTTAAAGGGAGAGACAAAGAAAGAGAGAGATGGAAATAATGATGCGATTCAAGTTACAGCTATAAAACGCAACTGTGGTAAGCGGTCGAAGGGAATATTATTGGACGACTTGCCAATCAGCTGTTCTCATGCGGCTCTCTTTCCGGACGTTGGTGTGTTAAATGTAGGAACATGTTGTTATACCTTTTTATACAGCTGTAGTATAGTGTATACAGGGCTCCCTACAAAACCACTCGCCCTGTCAATTTCCATGATACGGCAAAACCTTTAGCGTGATACTGGAACTTATACAACTCTAAGTTTACACATTTCACTTTTACTTTCTCCTCTACTCCAAGCTCGTTCCTCTCTCTCTACGTAAATATCCCCAGAGTTTCTTCTCTCTCCCTCTCACTTTTCCCCCTTGCTTTAAGGAACGTCCTAGATTTCGTAGAAGTTGTTCGTGAGAGGAGCATAACATTTTAGAGAAATACTACTATGACTCACTCATGATTCCATGTTAGGAACATCATCCTTGGAGCATGTTGGTGAGATTTTCATGGCTCCATTTATGTAATTGGCCACATGGGGACATCTCATGCTGGCTATGAAGGAAATCAACCGAGATTCTACTCCACATTTTCTCCACATTTCCATCCAGTAAACATGATCATCATGTTGGAAGGGAACTTTAAAGAAAAAGTGAATATTTTGAAAATCTACATTGCATTTTCCTAGGGAACATGCTTGCTGTTTGATATAGCTAAAAATAATGTATGGCTTCTTCCCATGGTGTGTGAAAAAAGATGAGTATCTGCATCTGAAAATGTTATGTAAATGCCACTACTATGTGTAAGTATTTGATCTTGAGCTAAATTGAATTTTAAGCATCTAATCTATATTTCTCTTGTGGAATTTTCAGTTACCGGAGACTTGCGGGCTGAGCATATCAGAACTGGAGACGATGGCAGCCCGTCAAGCCCGACAGTTGGAAACTCAAGAGCAGCTCCTGGCGGCCAAAGCTCAAAGACTTCGTTTCCTCAAGTCGGGGGGTGAGGCGGAACGGCTCCATCGACTTCGGGATAAAGTCGCCACGCAGGAAGATCGCTTGAGAAAACTCCGGGCCTTAAGGGGGAAAGTACACAACAACCGTGGGGCCAACGCTGCTCTAAGTAAGATATAATTAATTTTTTTCTATGTATGCATATATACAAACATATATGTATAATTTTCCCTCCAAAAAAAATCCTACTAAAAATAGTATAATGCTGCACTAGGAATTCCAATAGAACGTTACATTTCCTTTCGTGGAGACATATAACGAAGTTTTAGTACATTTGTAGCCCCACAATCTCTGACATTCTCAAAAAATAAGAATTGGAGAAAGACTCTAAAGAAGTGGACATGATTAAATCCGTTTTATAAAAATCCAATTTAAGCTACATTGATTTCCTACCAAAGGGATCCAATATGTCGTTGAGACGTTCTTAAAGTCAATGAGCTATTGTACCACCAAATACTACATCCATAGAATTCATTCCACTCTTAGCCTTAAAGTAAATGTTCTGAGAGAGAAAAAAGTTGCATACCTAGAGAATTGATTTCTCCTGTAATTCCTTGATGTCCGAAGAGAGAGAGAGAGGGGAAACTACCCACGCTCATTACCTTCATGTCTACCTTTATGTTCGTGACGTGGTTGGAAATCCTAATGAATGAAATCCCCAGGAAAATCCTTAAAGGCATTTCTGAAATGTAAAAACCTGGAAAAAGAGAATGGTTTCCCGAGCATTGTACGGAGAAAGTACAAAACTCGAAAAGTAAAAAAAAAAGTGGAAAAGAGAAAAAAATTCTCTTGGTAAAAATAGTGAAAGTATAGTAGTGAAAGAAAGAAAGAGAAAAACTAATTTTCAAATTGAATCGACGAGACGGAATGTTGAGTCCATTGTTCTTGGGTGGTATGAGTACAGAAAGGCTTTGAAGTTTCATAAGGTTCAAGAGTTAAAGACTTACATGAAAATAGACCTGCATTATTAAGCAGGAGGACATTGGCCATAGAATCCCTTTACGCGCTGTCCTCTTTTCTTTATTTTTCCCTCACAATCAAAGGAAAGACGGAGGAGAAATTTTCTCTTTGAATCAGACCCAAATCAATTTGTCATTTCAGCTTTGCTCTCTCATGTCTCTCTAATTGTGTGCTATGTAATGCTGTGACTACAAAATACAATCCCTTCCCTTCACCCATAAAACTGATCAAATGAAACTCCTACACGTACATAGAATTGTTCTATAATGGAAAGACATTCAATCAACTAAATTGCTATTAGCAATTTTCCAAGCTTTCACCATTTCCGTCTGTTTCTTGTGAAGGACAAACGTTTGATTTCTACCTAATGGTCCCATAATAATGTAATTTATTAGATTTTTGTGCCCAGAATAAATTTCCAGCTCCTACTTCCTTCCTCAGATCATTATTGTCAGTCCTGTACTACTCCAGTAATTGTTTCATCGTATAAAACTTTTTCAACTCTACTTTTTTCGTGTCTACCCAATTTTATTCCCTCAAAATGGGCATTTTTCCCTTTTCAAAAATTAATCACTTCAGTAATTGAAGCTTTAGTTGAGACATAATACCACACATGTAAAAGTAAAGAGTAGAAGCGTGTACAATAGAATTCCATACGCATACGTAAAACCACATTCATGAGACAAGTGGCTTCGTTAAGGAAAACCACCAATGAAATTCTCTCATGAGGTTTAAAATCTTTGAATTGTGTAATTTCCCATCAAGCCAAAGAGATTACTCAAATTCAAATTACAGACGAGGGAGGAACATGGAAAAGTCAGTGGGTTAGTTTGATGTTTCATACTCGCTCGTTTGAGGTCAAAAGTACGAGAGTTAGAGAAAGTTACAATGCTACAGATATATAGAATGACCCCGTATGAATACATACCATCACTTTCACCACCACTCTTCCCTGAAATTGTTCACATAACCATAGGATTTGGTTTGTTGGCTACTTAACGTCATTGGAAATCAAATTGAACTAAGAATTAAATTAGACTTTGACACGAAACACCAAGGATTTATTTTTGAATCTAAACTTGTGGTAAAAGCAATTTCAATGGATATTCCATCTCATATATTTCCTCTCTTACCAAAGAGAGGCTGGCGCGTAAAGTTTTTATGGAGGCGCCTTCAGGCTCATGTCTGCATTTAGTTATGTACAAAATCTACAGAGTTACTCGAGTTTTCTAGTTTCTAGGATATAATAAAGGCGTTTATTCTAAACGTCCATGTTTTCCTACATGTGAGCATATAGTAAATAAAATGTTACGTAGCTTAAATTCCATACAATTTTCCTATTACATACTACGTATGAGAACATGCTTAAGAAGTGCTGTAGTCAGCTACTTGAGCATGTAGTAGCAGAGAATTTTATAGAGCATGAGGATTTCAGGGTAGGTTTTGGCTCTGCATGAGTTAGGACGGCCTATATGTAAATTAATTCAAATATAAAGGAAAGAGACGGAACATGTGGACAAGCAAGAGGACATAATTGAAGCAAGACCAAAGTTCCAAACATATTTGTTGCAATAAAAGCATATATACTTGCCAATTATCCTTCCCCTAACTTTATCCAACTACTTTCAATGGGCAAACTAATTACGGCTACAAAATACATATGTATCTGCATATATTTATGTACTATGTACATTGCCCTGTAGCGTGGTAGAAAATACATAAACCTTTTCTCTCCCCTCACTATACATATTATAGTAGCGCTCTATTTTCTTATATGTAAAAAGCACAAGTGTTGTTCCCATGCTTGACGTTGACATTTACTTCTCTCTCGTCTATGTTTAACTTGATTTGTCATGTTAACCACATATGACATGATCCCTGGCATAGTGAGCGGAGGTATAGGGGAAACGCGTTCTGAGGGCTTAGGAGAGAGTTCTTATCTCGGTGATTATTCTCCAGTTGGGAGAGCTTTTGTCTGGTGGTAGTTTACATTTAAGCGTGTATATAGCTATTGGCAATCTTGTTACTTACTCCCACACCACCAACTTCCAACGCAATTAAATATTTAGTAATTAATGAACATGGAATAAACTAGTAGTTAAATTATTATTCTTGTTCTTGTAGGAATTTTGGCAGACTTCCTTATGTGCTCAAGGCATGTGAGAAAACAGATGGGAAAATTATGCATGTCAAGTTGCTAATTTTAACTAGGGGAATTTTTCTTAGAGAGTCAAGTACTATTCTGTGCGGAGCATGTAATTAAAGAATTTATTCAAGAGAAATGAGCTTGTAATTACAGGTGCGACAGTTGAATGCATTTGAAAGATAAAAGGAATTTGAGTGCATATATATATATTGGCTCCTTTGACCTAAATGTTTTGAGGGAATTTTGAAACATGAGAAAAAACTGTATTGAAGTTGTAGAAAAGAATTTTATTGCTGGTGGAATTTTAGCAGGAGTAGTGTGGGTTGATGGATTTACTAAAAGGGCAAGTTTGGTTTTTAGACCTTTCTGTACATTTGCTAGGAAAATATCAAAGGAAAAGTTTTGAGTCATGAGGTTTGCCACAGTATGGCCTACATTTATGTGTATGTACATAGCTATGAAGATATATTTGAGAGGGAAAGGAAGAGAGAAATAAGGGACAAGTTGGAGGAAAAAGTCATTAATTGTAGGAACAAGTCTTTCCCGGGACAAATTACTCTAGTCAATTTTTGCTTGGTTAAGCGCCCATCCAGTTTGTTATCTATGCCTCGTTTGCTGTTTTAATTACCTTCAGATTCCTGGACTTGTGAGATGTTAGGGTAAATGTTATTTACTCTCTTTGCTCTCTCTCTCTCTCCTCCACACCACCTCCCGTCTAAATTCATAGATTCAAGTCATCTCACTCTCCGTATTTCACTCTCAAACTCCTTCCTTTCAAAACAAGACCTAATCATTACTCATGTACAAATGTAGTTAATATGCATGTGGAGAGGAATTCATGAGTATTAATAATGTGGTGTGTGCATCAATTTCTGAGGAACTATTTCAAGAGAGAGAGAGACTTGGAGCTAAATTACATCCAACCACAATTTAAATGAGATAATTCATCTCATTTACAGATTTCCTCTTGGTAAGCAACAACTTACCACAAAACTCTCTTCAAATGAGGAGCACACATTTCTCCTTGAAATGCATTTCCCCTTGAAATGCTAAGATTTTCCAAGAAATATGTCTTTAACATATGGATTCCTACCATAGTGACCACAATACCTAGAGGAATTTCAATTTTGAAGAGGAAACAAAAAAATTCTCATGCATGAAATTTTAAGTGGAGTGAAGAGCCCTGGCTTATTTTATCTTCCATCCTTGTAATTGTAAGTAACGAAGCAGGATAGCTTTCAGGTGGAAGGACATTTTACATATAAGTAGTTCCCATGTGAGGGTTAAGAATAGTGTGGTTGCTATTCTTAGCGTTTAATTAAGCTCCTACCTTCCACCTGTGAATTGTTGGAGTGTAGGCGCTATTGTCTGGATAACTCTCTGCCATGTAGTTGTGTAAAGCTCCAGGGAAAAAAACAGTAGGTGTGGATTAATTATTTCCAGTGGGAATTTCCTCTACATAAATTGCATTGGTGTGCATAAACCAGGCTCTAACACATTGTTCAAATTCCACATGAGCTCCCACACTATTTCCACATTTGAGATATTTAATCAGACTATGTAGTAAAGTGTGTTGCATTGGAACTATGGAGAAAGTGCTAGAGTCCACATTTAAATAGAGACGCCTACGAGGAAGAGGAAAAAAACAAGATAACTACTCTTCCGTTCCCACTCGCTTTTCTCCCTCGCTTCTTCCTTGTTGCGAAGAAAGGAATGGTGGGAAGAGCGAGATAAACGCATTTAGTTATCAAACTAAAACTAAGGCTTCAGTTTTTTCCTGTTTTTCTTCTTCCATATCTAATGTTTTCTCACACTATTTCTCTCATGTATTACTATTAGTACATGTCCATGGAATTCATTGCTAGTGTTGGATGTAGATCAATTATGTAAACGGCTATGGATGGGAAGGTATTGGGGAGGAAGGGGAAAAAAGTTAGTGCTCACACACTTCTCATCCCACAAAAAATGTACATTTGCATTTTCTATAATGAACTTTTACCAACTTTTTCTCGGGATTTTATCCCATGTGGTATATTTGTGGTTGGCTCGTCCAACCCTTTATTAGGTAAGCAGGTAAGGGAATGGTAGGATAGGAGGGACTAAGATTTCCAAAGTTCTCACCAAAAATCTTTTTTGGTTGAGAGAAATTGTAAGAGCTTTCGGAAATTCATGGGAGTGAAACTTGTGAAACTATAAAATGAAGAAATTTTATAAGGGTGTTTTATGTAGTGTGTGTTTGTGTGTGTATGTATGTGGGTGAATTGGGTCCGGGAAAAAATGCGCGTCTAAGCAAGTTAGTAAAATGCGGAGAAATGTGAGGAGGAAATTCATGATGGGATGGCTCAAATAAATTAAAGCTCTCTCCGAGAGGCCTTCAGGACGAGAGCGTGAGTTGGAGAAGGCGAATGCTAAGATTTTGAGATATTGAGTAAACCGTGAAACAATTCCACTAATTACATACGTAGCGTGTTAGGTCTCAAGGAATTGATATGAGTTTGTATTTTTATCCATGGAGCAAATGTTATAATGTTTTCCCTTCTACTCACTTATTTTAAACACGCTTACGTATACATAAGCTTGTTGCTTTCACCCGTGTTCCCCTACCCACGTAATTACTTTACTTTCTAATTACTTGCCACGGATTATACTTTGAGTGGCTCTTTTCAGGATGATGGAGTTTGAATTACTGGCTTCGTTTGTCTCTACATGCAATTAAATTGAACGAGAATAAATACATACTAAAAATAAAAATAAATTCCATATTATTACTAAGTAATTCATATGTAATCACATATACTCTACATCTTATGGAACCATTTTCCCAAGTCATTAAATTTATATTCTGGGTGCGCAAAAAAAGTCTTAAGTCCATAAGCTTTATTTGCAATTTTATTACCTCTTAAGATATTTGTTATTCAAGTATGCACGTACGATCTAATGTAGTTTTATGCAAGCCTTGAAAAAAACTTTGAGCTCTAACTAAATGTATACTGTTAATGTTAAAAGTTATAAAAAAATCATTGAATTTGCTCAAAGTAAATAAATACGTGGAGCCTGCAATCTCTAGGTACGGGAAAAGCAAAGTTATTTCTCTCTTATAACTGAAGGCCCCATGGAAAAATGTTATGAAATTCAAAGCCATTTTATAAATTTCTTATTCAAGGATTTTTTTATAAAGCAGAAATTATTAACTAATAATTCCTATAACTTGGGCTACCCTAAGTATCTCCAATTGCAATGCTTTTATGTGGATTTATTACGTATTTATGTGAACTTCAAAGGATGAGGAAACTTGTAATAATATTTTCTTTGAATTTCCTTTTTCCTCATAAAAATATTATTAAATTGGACTCTCTCTGTAAAGTTTATTCTTAAAACAAATAGAAACAAATAAAAACCCTGAGAATTTTTATCTATCTTTCCTTAGCCCAATAAAAATACAGGGGAATCCTTTTGAAAAGGATACGTTTTTGTTTGAGGACTTTCTCTCTAAAATAATTTTCTTATTATTCTAGGCATCCCACACAAGTTCTTAGAGTGTTTTCATGTAAGACATTCTCTCTCTCCCTTTTTTCATCTATTTATCCAAGACCATTGAATTTGTTACGCAAGTAGAGCCCAGCACGCTGTAAAAGATTGTAAAATTTCGTTAGTAGTTCCTCTGTCGTCTCTCTATATCTGTACTTGAGTTATGATAAACAGTTTGAGAGGGAAAGTTGCTTTCATCCCTAAAAGCATTGACTCCACAAGTGGAAATATCATCTCAAGCTATATGGAATACTGACTATGGATTTACAAGCCCATAGGATTGGATCTTCCAAGTATAATATCTCTCTATGTATATAATTTCTTTATATATATATAGTAGATAGGTAGGGCAAGAGCCCTTAGGAATGTGGAAGTTGAAGAGGATTTGAACTGAATACGTTTTCTATTACATCATCCTCTAACTTGATGGCCTCTCAAAATCAATCCAAGTTTCAAAGTTAATGTGAAAAGTTAAGGATTTTTCAAGCTTACTTCTCTATACGTAGCTATATCTATATTTACACATATATATTTTCCATACAATGTACTTTCCTTCCTTGTATCCCCCCACATCATCATTTCCTTCACAAAGAATTTCCCCCTGTATTTACTATATAAAGGCCACACTTTTCATGTGACATTAAAATCAAGACTTACTTTTCTCCAAGGTTATTAAAAAAGCTTTCTTTCCCCATCCAAACTTCCCTTGAGCTGTTTAAAAATTCTTCCTAACAATTTTCCAAGCTACTTTCTCTCCCTATATTTCCTCATCACATACATACATGTGAATACATGTAATAATGTATGGGGGAAAGATGAGTGGAATATAAATTATAGAGGAGCAGGTGTTGAATTACATGGAGAAAGTACCAACAAGTAGGTAACTCTTCTTGGGAAATTTATTGTTACAAGTGCTTTCTCTCCGTATGAGGATTAGCTTTGTGTTATATTATAAAGGAAGCCCCTTATGATAAAAGATAAATTTTTTACTGTAGTTCTCCCTACGATCCACTATAGGCCTCTTCCCCGCTAATCTCTAATAGAAGATGAAACCAATATTTAGAGAGGAAGCTTATTTCCATGCCTTGGTTAATTATTATACTCAAAGGAGCAAGTGGTTAGAATTACCTTGTGCCAAAAGAAAGGAAGTGCATTATCCCAAAGTGTATTCCTTGATTACTTCCCTATATATTGCTATATAGGAGATGCGGGAAGGGGTATTATGATCCCAAAGGAAGAAAATGGAAGACATTGTAATGACAAGTGCCTCAAAGGGAAAGTAAATCTTTAAAGGCTGACAACTCCCTGAATAATAAAATATCAAGGAAGTAATACAAGGATTAAAGGGATTTCACTTCTTAGCGTCTCCCTCCTACCTTTTAGTCTACATCTCAAACTTGTGTTTGTACTGAAGATGATTATACATAAGCCCTTCTTTACATTTCCATTGAAAAAGGAAGTGGTGGGGAAGTACAAGGGAAAGCTAGGTTTAAGTCCCTTAGTAAAAAAGATGCTACTTGTTCCAATGCAATGGTTAAATGCTCAAAGAGGTACTTTAAGCCATTCACAATCATTCTATTATAATTTCCCTTGTTAG
Source organism: Spatulosminthurus flaviceps (assembly GCA_034693705.1). Taxonomy (NCBI): domain Eukaryota; kingdom Metazoa; phylum Arthropoda; class Collembola; order Symphypleona; family Sminthuridae; genus Spatulosminthurus; species Spatulosminthurus flaviceps. Next base: position 13,243 of record JAQFXU010001885.1, on the reverse strand, counting down.
GAGGGCAAGGATTGGAAAAACTTTCTCTTTTAAAGGTGAATATAAATAATGCGGGGACTTGTTTTCTTTCTCCTCACCATAGCCCTTTCACCACCATTTATGAGTTAGAGCATGGGAGAAAGCCTAACTTTTAAAATGCGAGTTTAAGGACTTTAGATGAAATGGTGTTTGGGAAAGAGAGGGAGAGAGAGAGAAAGTGTTTTATTCTCTGAAGGGAAATCTTTTGTGAAATGTGAAGGAAGATTTTAAGGAATTTCTTCTTCATTAACATGACGAGAGGAGGGAGAAAAGAAGAATTTACTAAGAACCCAAGTGGGTTTTTCGGCAAGAAAATTAATGTTTACTTTATTTCTGTTCAGTAATTTGAAAATTGGCAAGTTAGGGGAAATCTTTAGAGAAATCTAAAGAAACCACTAGAACCCATTTATAAGATTTATTTGCTTTCTCTCTCTCTCTCACTCTCTCTCTCTCTTCGGCCTCTTTCTTTCTCTGCATATTTCCTCTTAGGGAGAAAAGGTCGAGGAGGAAATTAATTTATTAGAAAAGTTAACTAATCAATATTCATGTGGATTTTAGGATTCTTCCTCCACAAGATAGTTTCAAATGGGATGGGTGAGTTTGCACTTAATGTGTATAAATTGGTGGGGAGTTTACTTAGGAACACTTTGAGTTTTTCTCTCTCTTTCTCTCTTTCGCAGTTCTCCATCTTCTCTACTAAAACTTTAGTTATTTTTTATAAACACATGTAATTATTTTCATATGCAAATACCGTGGGGTGGAGAAGTAGGAGATGAAGATGGTTGGGACGGTGAAGAACTTACGACTGTTTGGGGTATAATATATTTAATTCCAAGTACATAGTTACTATTCCCTTGAGAGTTGTGTATGTATTTTGAATTTTTATATTTTTCGTAGAAATGGAGGAGTCTTGTGACAAAGTTTTCAGTTTCATTGAAACCAATTTGTATATGTATTTACGTACTCCAAGGTTTTTTGAGGGTTCTTTTTCTTTAGAAGAGTGAATGTTTTTCATATGTGCCTTTTATTTTAATTAATTTTAATTTCCTGTGGTCTCTTAGGTTATTATTTACGTTTACCAAGTATTTTGAAGGGAAGCGAATTTCTACAGAAAAGTGAATGTTGCTGGAATATGATATTATAATTTTTATTCCTCCAGTAAGTAATTAATTCATTACTTAAGTACTTTCTCCCTTGACAATATTAGCTGAAATTTAGCTGGAAAAAAGTAAATGAGAAGGGATGAATGGTAGAATTTTTTCCAATGAAGATAAACGGCGTTTTAAAAAAGTTTCACACGTTTAAACCCTCCAGCCTCTTTTTTTTACATCCTGTCAGTGCCCAGGAAGCACTTGATTGACTAACAGAAATAAAAAATATGTTACATTTCTACCGATCCTATGGACAGTGATAAGTAGAACTGTAAATTACTACTCATCTCCATGTAACTTGAGGCAAAATGTTTCCAAGTTGTAATTGAAAACGTTGAGAAGCTCACAAATTTTTTTCCCTGGGAATTGATGTAATTTGAAAGTCTGTAGACTTGTGCAGAAAAATTCCCTAATTTTATTTTCCAGGAACGCTTGGAAGTTTCCAACTGTACTCTTGGACATTGAAAGTCTATATCCTTAGGATAGAAGTAAACATGTTTAATTGCAGAGTACTAATAATTACCCGGAAATACGTAAACCACAGATCCTCTAGGGAGAAATGTAAAAAACGTCTTTCCATTCTCATCAGAGCCAAAACAAGTTTCACTCAAGTCCAAATAAGGTTGGGAGGACCCTGTCAAAAACTCCTTTCTCAAAAGTAGAGCTGGGCAAAGTTAGACTTTCCTCATGCTCTAACTTTCTCCAGCTTTTACGTGTTGTCTAACAGGTACTAAGCAGACGAGGACCTTACCTTTAAAGTTACGTACAAATATATACCGGAGAAAGACACACGTCTATAGAACATGGCATTTTGGAAGTAAAGACGAAGGAGGAATTTTCTATGGGAAGAAGAAAACTTCCAACGATCGATCCTGAGTAATTATACATTACAGTCTCGTCAACCTACTTACCCCACGGAGAGTATTGAAGCGGACAAATGGTCCCGGGGAAAACTCAAACCTTCTTGTTACCACTTTCTATGTTTTTCTCTGTATGTGTCCAGGCTATACATTACATTTCTTCAGAGAAATGTCACTTGAAAGTTGCAAGTTTAGTAGGTAAAAGAAAAAAGGGGCTTCCATGGTCCCTGAAATATTGAATTCTGATCGAAAGGTGTCAGATGAAAGTTTTACTTTCAGTTTTTTTGAAGTTTCCTAGGGATATTTTCAATTCCCTTATATTTTCATGAGACTATGTCTATCTGTCTTGAAGATTTTTTGACGGGTCCTTCTAATATATTCAATATAAGAAATATTTTTGTATCTATAGACAAATTAAGCAAATATATAGCTATTTCCAGCTTGTACCACATGGTGAGGATTGAAAAATGAGGGTGGACTGTCACGGTTAAAAAAGGACATGTTTTTTTCTTCTTCTTTTTCTTACACTCAGGAAAAATGACAAATATGGAATAAATAGCACTTTCCCCGAGGTTTTTCCCCTTTAGTTTGTTCCACTATGGAGGAATTTCTCTGAGGAAATCTTGAGCTGGACGTTGATGAATTCAGCCAAGATTTCAAGTGCAGATAGTAATGTAAAGAGCTGTCAGAAGTCAAGGCATGGGGATTATACATTTCCTACTACATACATTGTTTTATTGCTTGTACGCTCGGGAAAGAGAATTTTTTTTTCTCTTCTTTTCCTACTTTCTCCCCTTTATGTAAAAGCTATGCTGAGGGGTGTGAAAGAAGTGAAAGATTACAAAGTTTTAAGTACTTGGCCAAACTAAATGGATTTTTTCACACTTTTCTCTCCTGCTAACCAGAACCAATTCGTCTGCAAGTGGATCAATCTTCTGTTCTCGAAGGTTTTTTTCCACTTTATTGACTTATAGCTATTACGTTCTTATTATTTCAATGGATATTTATTTTCTTACTAAACTTGTGTGCAAGCTGATGGGTTTCGTGGTTTGTATTACAAGAATTTGTGTTAAAGAAATGTTCATGTAATTTGTTTGTAAAAAAGTTTTTTTTTGCTGGAATTTTACGTGTAAACTGAATCTAATAAAAATTGAGAAAAGTGTGCATGTGGGAGAGTGATTTTCTTTTATTAAATTGAATAGGAAACAAAATTTGTATGTGCTTGAGTGAGCAAATTTTTAGCGTACAATGTTGGAAGCACCTGGGATCCTTTTTAAAAAAACTTTGTATGTGACTGCTCTCTGTAGTAGCTGAAGCCGTTGAAGGAGGAAAAAAAAGTATTTTAATTTTCTTTTTATGTTTAAAGTTTGACAAGGAAATTTGCAAGTTACAGTCATATTCCATATAATATTTTGTACGTGTGTGCTTCTCTGATTAGCAAACAAGATTTTTTGTCTCTTACGTTATATATGTTTCATATACTATAAAAAAATTTAATGTGACCTCAAAATAGTTTTATTTGGTCCAGGGAAAAACTTCAAGATTAGTTTACAGCTGGAATTTCATGAGTAAAATATTTTTTCTTGCCTAAAAATCCCCCAGCATTTGCCTTTTATACATGTGAGATCCTGAGTTTTTTTTATAAATGGTTATAAACTTTATGAGTAGTCTTATTATGTACATAAAGATCCTGCATCAATGAATTCCCACGAGAGATTTGTATACATATTTGTAATAATAGGAAAAACGCTATTTTTTTCTCCTCTTTTACTAGAACTACGGAAGATGGATTGGAGTGGAAAAATAAACGGAGCTCTAAAATTCGTAGCCTTCTTTTTTTGCTTTATTTCTTTTCATCTCTTTTCTTGATTAGGCCTGACCGAGTTTTATTCCTTGGGAATTTTCAAATTTCTTTTTCTTCTTTGTATGAAGGATTGCGTATCAAAATGTTCTCAATTCTCTTTGAGGACCAGTGAGATTTTTTCGGGCCGGGACTTTATATGAGGTTTTAAGGCTTCTTTTTAAACGAGATTTTTTGGGTTTAATAAAAAGGTTTTTTGGGGACTCATAATAATTGCTTAGGTTCTTGCTCTTATTGTCTGATGTTGTGAGTACAGTAATTTTTGGATTTAGTATGTTTTGATCCTAAATCCTCCTTATTTGTGGTTACTGTACGTTCAATGCAATCAGCCAAGCTTAATTCAAGCAGGGATTTATTCCGAATGGTTGGGGAGCAATAAACATAGGGAGACTGAATGCACATAGCTTTATGAAAATAGTAGTAGTACTAAATGAGGGTAGGACATAAAAATTTGTAGCATAAAATTATTTCACTCATATTATTATTTTTACAAGCTCATACTCACAATTTTATTCCCCTTTGTATTTCCTTCCAATTCTTTAGTTATTACCAAATCATAATTTGCTGTGTTATACTTATACTCATTCATATTTTCCTCCAGAAGAACAATCTTGAAATATTGGGGTTGTTCATATTTAAATTAATATTGTTATGGCTTGTTGTTTCGTTCCGTTGGAGAATTATTCCACGCCAACGTTGTTTGTTGACAATCATTGTCCATGCCGATGAAATTCTTGTAACCCATTAGAGGTATATGACCGTTAGTACAAGCATAATAAATGAAACCCTTGTAATTATTCTGTCATTACAGCCAGCTGATAAATCCCCTTTGAAAAGGAAGGGAACTCAAGGATAAGCCTCCTTCTTGGGTATTGATATTTCCAAGAAATTCTAAATTTCTGTAGTTATTACTTCAAGAGAGAAATATGAGTCATGCGTTTGATAAGAAAATATCATTGACTCTTTCCTATGAACCTTGTGCTGCGAGCAAGTAAAAATCCATAAGTTCACGGCATGAGATTAAGAGAATTTCTTATTAAATTCATTTTTTTTGCTGAATACACAAAAAATCTGTTTCAGCAAAATTATTCGGAAAATATTTATGTTGAAATTTCTTTAAAGCATTACACACATGGGATGCCTCTGAATCAGCGCACAAAATCAATTACCAGTTACTCGCGGGTATTTTTTGGTGTTAGTTAAATATGAGATAAGAAACGTATATTTGGATCATTTGGATTTGACTCATTGACATAATCCCAAATATACACTCGTTGTGTACTTTGGGCTCTAGGTCATGTGCTTACATTGAGGTAGCACGGTACATTGTTTATATTTGCTATATATTCGGTATAATGCAATGGTAAATATAAAAAATGCTTCATTTTAATTCCAAGTATAATTGACTAAGCTAATGTTTTCACTATTTATATTTACTTAAGACTGCAGTAGCTTTTTGTATGATCGTACGTTCTTTTAAGGAAAAAAACTTTTTTTCTTTTTTAGTGCACTAACTTCCTATGCTTGCGTATGTACGTTGAATTGAGTAAAGGATAAAACTATTAATAATTACATGGAGTCAAATGATATGGGTGACTCAGATGTATATGGGTTGACCCACGTGGTACGTACAAGTAAATAAAGTACGTCGAACCACATTTTACAGAATGTACTGTCTCCATATGTGTACACTTGAACATTCGTCAGATGGTTGAGTTATTAAAGTGACTTGAGTTGGACAGTTTTACTCCAGAGCAGTCAGTGTCAGGAGTGGGGGGAAAGTGTCAGTTGATATTGTCTCTTCCAAAGTGTATAGAGTTTCTAGTGCAGTGCAGTATGTGGGGTACAATCCAACTTCTCCTCATACTTCTTACCCACCAACTATTTTTTATGTCCCAAAGGACATCAAGTGGATTTTACTAAAATAAAAAATAATGTTGGAAACAATTTACGAAATTTGTTTAGGTTCCGACCTTGAGTCACTCCGAGCTGTTTTTAATGAAAAAGAAAAGGAACTGACAGTTGCTGTGGCTAAAGTTGAAGACCTAACCCGCCAGCTCGATGATCTTCGTAGAGGCGGCAAGGAACCCACAAGTGGACAATCTGCGGCGGCAGTCGAGCTTGAAAAACTTCGTCGAGAGTTGATGGTAAGTAAAGTTCTGTCATTATTCTATAATAGTAAAAGGGCATATCAATACACAATAAATACCCACTAAAATATTATGCTCATCTTCCGTAAAAGACGGCACGTTGCTTCTGTACAATATTTACAATATTATTACGAGGGAACATTATTGTCTCATTGTCTGGCTGAGATTAAAAATTTGGTAGGAGAGCCAAAACTAAATACATCACATCTCATCCTTGCATTATTCTACACATTGGAAATACACACATTAGATTTCATGAACCGTTCAACTGAGCATAAGCTAAGGGCTAATGGAAAAGCTCAAGTTTAATTTAATGAACTATACAATACTGTGTGATAGTATTAGGGAGGGAGGTTAAAATATATAAGAAGATGCCATGCATTCAAATGGAACTCAAACATGAGTCCCCCCTGTTTGCTTCCTCAATTACATGTAAATGAGTGGTAAGGTCTTGAATATTAAGTTTGTCCCTAATGCTTTTCCTACTCCTTGTCTCTATGGCAATGATATGAAATTCCTCAAGATTTCCCTCGTCCTCGTCGTGGTTTACCTTCATGACTAAAACTAAGTTAGAGAATTGGATTTACTTTCGACCCCTCTCTCTCTCTCTCTCTCTTTCGTATATCCCTTCAAATTGCATAAGTTAATGTAGCATGGAGCAGATTAAGACTATAGTCATTGATTAGGACCCGGTACGTGGAATTACTGCCAACACTTTTACTCCTATACAAATATAGTGTTGTGCTCTTTAGTATCACAACTAAAGGACCTGTACAGCTTAAAGGAGTGATTTCGGTTGAGAGCATTTAAGGAGCCATTTATCTCTGAAGAAGTGCTGAGTCTTGGCAATAGGCCGCGTATATAGTAATACTTGACTTGTAGCAAAGTCTCAATGTAAACAATCTCCCAAAAGCTCTTGCTTTTACTAAAACAAAAACTTTCTGGATTAATCACGAGGATTGTTGTTCTTACGTTCTTATATTAGTAGTAATAGTCAGCCACCTGTTCACATGGATACTCTCTCCCTATAAAGTTAATGCAAAGGAATCACAACATTTGTTATAATCAGCTCAGTCAGTGGAAACTTTAAGCTTCTTTTACTAAATGTGATAACTTTCTCACTAACAACATTCATTAGCAAGAGTCACTATTACATGGAATTTACATGTATATAAATACATATAGATACATTGCCACTATTATGATTTACGTAATGCAACATATTCCACTCGCATAATCAACAACCCCACTATTTTTCAGGGTGCCCCATATGCTTAACATTATTAATGCCATGGTCTATGATATTTGTGGAAGTGTGCCTCAAGTCTATAATTAATTCCAAATTCATTAGTGGTATGAGTAGATATATGTACATACCCATATATGATATAGGAAAAAAAGTATTAAAATAATCCCTCGTAAAAATTTTCTCGCCCTTGCCTTATATTATTGTGCTGGTTACGAGCACACTTATAGTAAAACCGTTAGAAAGTGAAGCGTGTATGCCAAAAAGTATAATAAATTCTTTTGAACGCTTTCATCCCTTATTTGTTCTCTTGAAAGATATAATAATAAGGAATTGTTACCTTACAAATTCTCCATGTATATCATTACTATAGATTATTGGAAGACGATAAAATTGACATGAAATCAAATACAAAATGTTATTTAGCACTTGAAGGAATTGAGTAAAGGATGGCATGGTAAGGAGAGAAAATCTTCGTATGAATAAACCCATTAATCTTTAATCAAATTGGATTGAAGGAATGATGGTGTAGGTAGAGGAAGCGTCAATAAGATTTGCAGCTGTAGGTTTTTATCTTTCAACTCATATGAAAAGATGGTGTCGGATAATTTGTCGGGTTGCTTCTAAGTACATGTGCTACTTATATTGCAAGCACCCCCATCGTATTGTACTTATGCCAATTGTATATCTGTGTAGCTCTGGGAGTAATAATAATTGTCAAAGATCAACAGAGTCATTAGAGTTGTATGTGTGAATAATAATATGAGAACGTCCATGTATAAATTTGTAGTTCCATTAAGACTGTTATTCCTTATCTCTTACGGTTTTTTTCTTTCCCATCGACTTTTGTTGAAGGTGGAGGGTGAAAATTATTATGATGGAACTTTAAGGGTCAGAGGTTGACAATTTACAGCCGTACCTTTTGCCCATTGGTTTTAGTACTACAGTAATATATAAGTTAGTACATGCTTATGGAGCCAAATGCAATGCAATAACCTCTTTAGGTGTAGGCGTTTGATTCATAAGTGTCATCAGTGGTTGTCATAAGAATTATGTAGGTCCAATAAGCTTATTCAAAATGAGTTTCTACCAAATGGTCCATGAAAGCCCACGACGATGTACTAATACCATGTTAAAATCTCCTTTAGTACATTATTTAGTACATGTGCTAAAGTAATAAGTTTTAAATTTGATTTTATTAAAAGGTAATATTTTAGCTTATTTAACTTGGACACATCTCTGTGTACTGTTTTAAGTCATCACGATTATAGTGTAGAGGGCACATGAACGGTGCTTTCATCATAACTGTAATCAATACTGACTGAGTGAGTAATTTATTTTGAGCGTGTTTATTAATAGTCGATTATTTTTTATTTTTTCCAGCCTTTGAGTTAGGATGGCAGGCGTCGTCATTATTCGGAGGAATATGATACCTTTTTAACCTACAGCTATACAAAATAGATAAAATATTTTCTAGGGTTGTTATATATAATTATAACCATGAAGTTTTTACATGCAATATGATCTGGATAGGATTCTTGAAGGAGAATTTAAATTTTTTTAAATGTAGTATATAATAGCTATTGTTTAAATAGTTGGGGTCAATTTATCATTGTAATTAGGTTGGTAAGTAATGATTGTATAGTAGAGAAAAGGAAGGAAGCTAATTTGGACTTGATCCTCTTTCAATTGTTTTGAATTGTGACTTATTCTTGAGTCTAATTACGAGTCATTAAGGGCTATTTGATAGTGCTAAAGTCTGATTTCGGTTGTTATTTTTATGACTCAAGGCATGATGTCGTTATTGATTTTCAATGCTTGAGTAATAATAATTATGACCTGTGTTACACAGGCTGTGTAAAAGATTTTAAGTAAGTAATAGAAACGGATGGGGAGCGGAGGTTGATAAGATATGGTTTCAAATTCCAATGAATTATGAATTACATATTGTGAATGGTACACGCACTTAACACGTTTCCTCATTAATTGCTATATTTCAAGTTACTCTGTGTTCTACAGTTTAAAAACTATATTCTTAGAATTTTGACATGGGAGAAGGTAGGAATGTCAATTTGTCAGTTAGTGTGGGATTTTTCAGTTTAAAGTACTTTGCGGGGTTGGGTAGGTGGAGGGGGAGGTGAAGATAGTAGTAATTAAAAATTCCTGAATTAAAAATTCAAATAATTTACCATTGGGGAAGGTACCGTTTAATTTAGCTTTGTTTACACAATAACAGTTTTTTTCTCCTACTCCATATATAGAATCTATGTTATAGGATGTTCGGGGGTAGTAAAGAGCATAACCTCCTCCTCACGTTTTATTATTGTAGATACAGGGAATAACTGGGCTTCACTCATTTGAAGACATTCGTAATAATAATAATACTATTTTGAAGTGCAGCAGACATTTTTTACGGTTTATGGTCACGGACACGGCTATTAAGTCAGAGTTGGGATGAAGATGTGCTCTTGGTTTTATGTTAATGCTCTCCCTCCGTGTGTTTTTCCTCTTGCCCCGTGCCCCAAAATCAACCCAGTGTTAAAAGACAAGTGCTAGGCATGGTGGAAGGAAATGAGCGAAACCTTTACACTTTTATTGGAAAGGGAGTAAGGACAAAAATATTATTGCTCTTTTCTTAAACTCGTATTAATAATTATTATTACTACTAGAAAAGTTTTTTGTGGTTCGACCTGAACAGTATAATCCTTCGACTACTTGAGTAGTCCTGTGCATAAGATTAGTTTCAAGTGAAGTCCGTGTGAATGAAGTGAGATTTCTTAGATGTGCATGTACTGAGATTTGTTTTGGGATCCGAATCGAATTTGGATGGAGTTTGAAGGAATTTCGCCTTGTCTGGTAAAATAAATACGTTAATAATAATTTATTTTTGTGGAACTTTGCGTCTTTACGTAGAAACTGCACTGTACATATTACAAAATATTTTATACAGAAGTCTCATTTCTGCAGTGGCACAAGTACAATATCATTTTTTACCATTATTGAAATTTTAAGAGGAAAAACGTGACTTGGTCAATATTTGTGTGTTTGTACAGCTGGGAAATTTGCGGATTACATCTGCATGTAATAACACTACGAAACAGATTTATTTTTTCATGGTTAATTTAAACTAAATAGCTCTTTTTAAAAAGCAGTAATGTGTTTATTCTACTTTTATCTAAATACACGTGGTCCTTGGAGGCTTGAAAGGTTGAAAAACTTGTGGTTTCTTTGGATTGCTTCATAAAATATATAATTTAAAATTGCCAAGGATAAAAAAAATTGCTGGGTAACAAAACTGTACTAGCTATTTATATTTATGCACCAGTACATACAAAATTCATACAGTTTTTAGTAACATTTTCCCCTAACCAACGAAATTAAAACAACATGAATGAAAGCACCAAGTAAGTGGACAAGTTTTTCCCCATTTCCCCGCAAAAATTTTTCCTTTGCAAATGACGTTTGTTCAGATTTACATATGGTAAAGTATTTCCAAGTGAAAGCACACGCTTAGAAAAAGAATGTTTGGAAAGAACGTGGGAGCTTAGCATGGAATCAAGGTAGTGGATTTTATCAATTGAATTGAACATTACAGTGAAACACTTCTTTGAGCCTTTGGGGCTACCGCTTTCATGTACAAAATGATGTACAACTCCAGATATTTTGCCACATTCCGTCAATCCAACAATTTCAAAAGTAAATCATGACTTTTCCTTAGTAATAAAAAAATATTTCTTGAACTGTTTACTGATTGGAACAAGCATAGTTCCTTAGCCTTAATGTCCCAGTAGCACAAGCAAAGAAAAAGTGAAAAAATTCAATGGTAGCTCAAGTTTTGCCATTTACCTCCGACCTACCTTTCCTATTCACGGTACATACTTGGAAAAGTTTTTCAAGTAGATATATGTATATAGATTGTAATAGTAAAAAGTGAAAGCCGAAATATGTCACAAGCAAATTTAGAGAATGTTGTAGAAAAGTTTTTAGTCTTGCCGTTTTTTTTTTCAAATGTGAAAAACTTTTGCTTACCTTTTCCCAGGAAACTTCTCGGGTTCCCTCTTTTACCGTTATGATTTTTTTTACTCAGCCCATCCTTTAAGTTTGATGTGTTCATCATCATAAGAATACATAATTTTTTTTGAACGTACATATCCGAGAATTCCGCACAGCTCTCAATTCATTTTGATGCATTACACACCGCCTTGGGATGAATTCAAGAATTTTTACTACCATTTTACAATGATAGATTTAGGCTAGTCTTCATAACGAGATCATGTCGGTAGTTCTTTACTAGCCATAAAGGGACTAGCATATATTAGTATAGCCGGAGTTAGTAAAACGTCTTTTTTTTGTAGCAATCATTTATTGTCCATGTAGGGTTGGAGGGTGAATGAGTTTTTTTTTCCTCCAAGTTGTGGACGACGGGCACAAGAGCATATTTGTGACTTTTCATTGTAATCGTTCGTATAAAGAATTGAAAGGAGTGAGTGTTGTTGTTGTTGTTGTTGGAATCACACGAGTTTGCATTACCCTCCGTTGTCGTCTTCAATAACACACTACTATACCCTGGCTTCTTTTTCTTGTCTAGTCTTATTTCTTGACGTTCTGCAGTTGTTGTGACAATTCTGAGAAAAATCTGAAAAGTGTTCCCATTCCAAGTTGTCCTGCGATATGAAACAGTTGATGTGTATACCTTTATTGTTATGTGAATGAGCTTGAATAGAGCTTTGGGCATTTGTACTAGACTAGGAGTGAGTGAGACTTATGTGTTTGACATTACATTTTTAGAGCTTAGGTAGATTTTATAATATAAGCACTATATTTAATATACACATGGGAGTTTATCATAATAGAGTGGAGATTTGCCCTAACGTTGTTATACATTCCTTCATTTTCTATGAGATGTGTCAAGGAAATAGGAGCCAGTAATTTTTGACAGGCTTTAAGAATTGTTCCATATATCCATACAAATATGTAATAGTATAGTACATTATAGTGTATTATGTAGAGGGAATTTTTTTTTCATCACGTAATAAGAAGCCGCCTAGATAGAGTCGGATCTCACGGGGACGACGAAGAAGAAGAAAAAGACAAAAGGAAAAAAATTCTTTTACAGGATTTTTACCTTAATGGTGTGTGAACAGTAGTGTGAAGGTAATAAGAAAAGTCTGTTAGGTCTCTGTTCAAGGATTGGGAGAGGAGTAGGACTGATAGAATAATATTCGCACACTCACCGTCAGTTCTCTTGTCTTGTCATATCTTATATTTTAAATTCAAGCTCTTCTTCTTCTTTTCTGTTCTTATTCATTTCTTCTGCTCTCAAGCTCGTCTTCTCTTTTGTCACTTTCCATCATTATTATCTTTATTTATTTAGGGAATTGTGTAAGCGTCTGCTTTTCATAAGGCTGGGCTCGTTCATATCTTTTCTTTTTTTTTCTCCGGAGGAAATACAATCGTGTTCTTTCGGGAGAAATTACGAGACTTTAGATCTCTGTGCACTACTTTCTTCATGATTTGATTCCCTTTTTTGTGCGCAGTTCGTGAGAAATGTGCTTTTTTCCTTGCGTTAATATATTTATTGGATTTTGTGAAGGATTTTATTGTAATAAACTTCAATCAAGGATTTTACTGTCTTTTGATGGATGTGAATGGTGATGTAGTGCGAAGTGTGATAGACATAATTTTATCAGGTGAATTTGATTCAATGAATTTTTCAACGTTCCTCAGGGGTGACAAGTTTATTTGATTTTTGAGGGATAATTTTTTTTGTGCACTTATACTTATTTTTTGGTGTTGTTAAATCCGTGGAAAAGGAAAATACAATTAAAAAGGAGGATTTTAGGTGAGGGATTTATGTGGAATATGCTTTTTGGGGTAAAGAATAGTTGGCGACTGATAGCAGAGTGGCTAAGTGCTCGTTTACGAGTGTCGTCTGAGTCCCGGGTTCGAATCCCGGA
>JAQFXU010001884.1:0-24616 GCA_034693705.1 Spatulosminthurus flaviceps | reverse complement strand
CACCCAGCACACGTTAATTTTGCAGAAAATGACTAATTTTAAAAAATACGATGTTTTGGGCTTACATATTCTGCGTGGACTTACTCCTTCAATTTGCCCATGAGAACACAAAGGTGAGAAAATATTGGCTGTAATGCTGTTGCAGTCCATTGAACTTGCGACATCTTTATTGGATTATATCAGCGGTATACCGGGGTTAACATGACCCCTATAGGGGTCATGTTTTATTTAAAATGCTTGGGTCGGAATGTTAGGAAAAATTAATATCCTTAATTAAACAACAGGTAAGGATTTTCATTAAGTTTCCATCGAGTTGGAAAATATCCTAGTGACAAAAAAATTTCCAGCTAACATTTCCTAGAATTTTAGATTTTTCATATTTTTTTGGGTGGAACGTCATTTTCCTAACGAGGGAAGGAGTAAAAAATTTTTTTCGCTTCATTATAAAACAAATCCCCGGAAATTAGGAAATTTCCAGTTTTTACTGTTTAATAACGAATAATTTTCTTTTAAAAATCTCTTTTGACACGTTTCAAATTAAATCAGCTGGAAAATAAATGTAAGCGTTTTCGGCTTGTTTTTCTTAAAAAAAAATTAGCCTCGCACACAATTTTGACATGACAAGAATTATTGATAAAATTAAATTCCTGTAGGAAATATGCGGCCTATTCACATAGCTTTTGCAAAAATTAAATTTAAATTTAAAAATAAATTCATTTACTCACGCCAGATTTGTACTACAAATTTAACAAAATTTAATTGTCTTTATTAAAACAATTCGTACCCAAGGGAGGAAAAGTTATCATTTAAAATACATGCCGACAACGAGATTTGTAAACGAAATTCAGTTTTCCACCCGCTTTCTAACTTTTTTACAGATAATTTCTTTTCAAAAATCCCGCACCAAATGAAAAACACTTCAATGAGAAAAGGTAAAGTTTTTATTTGGGGTGAGCCCAAAATCTTGGTTTGAAAGGCCAGACTTTTTTAAACTTTCTTGAAAGCTCAAAATTTATTTAAAAAGTCCGAGGGGAAAAAAGTTTTTCCGGAAAATATGATTTCCCAGCTTTTAGGTAGAAAAAAGAATTGTCAAAAAATTATTTTCAAACAAAACATTTTACATTCAATAAAAACGTATAGTATTTTTTTTATACAATTGTCTAACGTGTTTAAACCAACTGGAAAATAAGTACATGAGATTTAAACTTTTTTTCTACCGCGCAGTAAGGGTGAAGGTAATACAAAGTTTAAATTACCAAAGACTATTGCTTTTTCCTTTTAAGCTCGAAACCTCAAAATACCCTGCGCAGTAAAACCTGTAAAATCTGTTGCACATTGGTTTCGCCTTGGCTTCCCGCGTATGTACATCCAGGCTTGCTCTATTCCCGTGGTTTCTTAGAGGAATCCACAAGTATTTTTCACTTGTAGCAAATTTTATTGAAACAGATTGAAACTCTGCACTGGCCAAAATTTAACACGTTTTTAATGTATCCTGATGCGAATGAGGCTCATTTTTAACCCCATTCCAACTTATAGGGTGGAGTTCTGGTGGGTATATAAATGTAAGTTGTCTTTTTATGGCACCCAATTTGCTCCAATCCTTAGTTGGTAAATTTGAGTGACAAACCACAGGACATAAATGATTTCTTTTATGGGGCAATTTTTGTAAACTGGGAAAATGTGCAATGGGCCTTACTTGGGGTGGCTTCCCAGCATCTCCATAGAAAAAACCATGGACTTTTTATTTTTCGTCAAGTACAACTTTCTCACTTTCTCGATAATCGTTCTTTCCTGGAAAGTGAATGGAATTTAGCATCTCGAGCAATTTCTTATATCCCGAACGGATATTTTATTCTCGTTTAATTCATTCTACTTGGTTTTATTAATGACCATTTGTTACCTTATTTGTTAGACAAGAAAGGGAAATTTCCCGATGAGCCGTTAACCTACGATTTTGTATTTGTTCTCACACAAAACTTTTTAGAACTCAAATTATTCATCAATTTCTTTGACAAATATTTTAAGGGACGAGTTTTCAAAATTTTAACGCTCTAAAAAGAAAAAAGTACAAATTCATAACCAAGATAAGAAATTTTTTCTAAATTCACAAATTAGAAAAAAATCCAAAAACATTTTTCCGCCAGGATATGTTTACTAAATATTTTTTCTTTCTCCACAGAGAATTCATTTAGCTGAATGATGATAACTGATTTTCCGATGTCCCGAGCAGGGAAAATTTCGGGGTTGGAGCTCTTGAAATTTTACAAATTTCTTGAAAACCCTGCTATTTTTAGGAAAATATTAAAAAATTGAACCTATTTTGTGAAAGACAAGGATAAGATAAGGAAGGACAAGATATATAAGGCCCGTTTTTCAAGAAAATCCATGGAATTGTACAAATCGGAATGAATTTTCCAAAAATTGGACAAATCTAGTATTTTCTTAAAGAATGTTGAAAATTTTCGTTGAAAGAGAATCAAGTCAAAAATCTGCGGACCTATTACATTGTCCTGGATTTCCCAATGGCTTTAAATATTTCCTCCTTTATCAAATCGTAGCCATTTCCAAAAATGTCAAAAATGTATTATTACTAATTATTCAAAAATGTATATTAAAAAACGTATGAAACAATTTTCAAGGAAAAGTCTCGTAAGTATCTCATTAATTCCTGATAGTAGGTGGGAGTTACAAGTGGGTGGTGCCAGGGTAAAAGAGCAATTCACATTATTTACCCTTACACGATTAATCTCGAAAAATTTCTTGGTAGAATTCTCAGTTGTCTTCTCAAAAATAATTTCACGCCTCCTCAATATGTCCATGGTGTGTCATGAATTTCACCTAAAATGTATATTATCTAAATTATAACTTTGTCTTGATACAATACAATAAATACAAATCATTTACAACTCAAAATTTGCTTTGCAAAACTTCCGATGGCATTTGTGTTTATGGCTCCAAGTTTATTGGCAAGCTTTTTCAAGTAACGACCTTCAAAATCATTTCAACTGGATAATAAGCATTGTGAAGGACTCTGAGGAGTAACAAATAAGTTTGAGTTTTATTTAATTCAAATTAATGCATTGAGCTATTTGAAACCACGCCATCAAGCAGCGGTCTCTCACTTTACACTTAAAGCGATACAGTTTTTACAGAATTTTCCTTTAATTATTATTAAATCTTCAAATATTAAATTTGTCACTGCCCATACGTGGTTCTTGGTCCAAGCGGGGCTTAACCATCCGAATAATCAAATCTCTCCGTATATTTTCCGCGAAACATAATATTAACCTTTGTATAAATTAATTTTCTAAGACCAAGCGGGGCTTAACAATCCGAATAATCGAATCTTTTTTCCGCAAAACATATTAACATTTGCATAATTAATTATCTACTACCCAAATATTTAATCCTGGTAATTGGCTGGGACCGGCTAGATGCCACTTTATTACTATATGCACATCAAAAGTCATTTCAAATTTGCCCAAAAAGAATATGGGCTAAGCCAAGTATAGATAAAATGGCTTGGAAATTTTCTGGAAGTGAGAAAAACGACGGCAAAGATTTTTCTCCGGTCGTTTAGTAGGTTGAGTTTAATAGCCTAGTAAATAGTAGGACATTTTTACTTCTTACCTTTATGTGTTACTTGTGGGAGAACAGTCATTTTATGTACTGAACAAGGAATAACACATTAATAAAGTTATGAAATGAATGTGAAAATGAAAAGTAAATTATTAATAACCGTCAAGATGCAAAAAGTATATAAAATCACGTAATTCCGAATATGGGTATTTAAATCGGTGTTAGGTCGTGAGGAAAATTTGGGGTAAACTGAGTATGGTAAAAAGAGTTGTAGCTCTTAAAATTGTGGAACCCACCTAAGGAATTCGGCTTACAAAATGACTGGAATTTGATGTGATACGAAGAGCAAACTTTAATTGACAATTTTGGTCGTACGAGCTGTAGTCGTAAGGTTAGGAGACCTTTATTTATAAAAATTGAGTCATGTATAGAATTCAATGTATTCAGATTTATTAAGGTTTATTTTCGGGATGAAATTAAATTCAAATTTGCCTATTAGAGACTCCGAACTCCTCCGTAGAATTACGTGTGATAAAATTAAATTCATGTAGGAAATATTTATTTATCCACGCGTAAGATTTCCAACCTATATTTTAACAAAGAATTTTCTTTATTAAAATTATTCATTGCCAAGAGGGAAGAAAATCCCTTAAAAAACATTCGAAAATCGTGATTTCTTAATGTAATTAAGTGCTCCAACCCCTTTGTAACTTTTACAAATAATTATCCAAAAAATTCCACTGAAATAAAAAAACGCTTTCATGAGCAAAGGTAACGTTTTTATTTGGAATGATCCCAAAACCTTGATTTTAAAGGGCTAGCCTTTTTTAAAGTTAATTGAAAACTCGGAATTTGTCTGAGGGAAAAAACTTTCCCAAAAATATAATTTCTCAACCTTCAATATAGGAATAAAGTTCAAATCTATGTTCAAGCAAGATTTTTTCAAAAAAGTGATTTTCACTTTTATCGAGTTTTATTGAAACAGATTTGAAAGAGTGGGCTAAATTTTTAACGCTTTCAATACGTCTTGATGCTAATAAAAGGGCGTATTTTGAGCCTCATTAGATACAGCGAAGAGAATGGTACGAATGAAATTTGCTCTTTCCTTACCTGGCATATGACTATACTTTTCCCCGAACCACGTCTTCCAATAATACTTTAGGTTTGATTTTTAAATTTTTGCTAATTATTTTAAAAATCAACAACACTTTCTAACTTGGAATTTTTCCTCTGAAAATCTAATCAAATCCGAATATTTAAAATTAATTATTATTATTGCTGTAAATCTGAGTGCATTCATCTGGAAAAAGAAAATTCGAAGGGAAAAAAGTATTTTAAAAGTTTTAATTAACTTTTTTTTTTAAATTTATAATGGAATCAATCAATAATTTATTATGAAGATGAAATAATCTTCAAAATATATTTTGGAGCTAGAATTTGTGAATTTTTCTTAAAAAACGTATATAATATTTGGTATTGAATTTACCTCCGCAACTTACGGGTTGTAATGCTATTTTTGTGGTATTATAGGAAAAATACTGCAAACCATAACTTGTAAGGATTACAAATTTCCGAGCCACATTTGTTGTCTTTCGCAGGGTCTTGGGTCATTCCATTGATTAATTACTTAACTAAAATAGATTGCTTCCATTGAATTTTCCAATAATAATTATTAGATTTTAGTTGATGGGGAAAATGGGGAAAACATATATAGTTAAGTAACATTTTCAATCGAATTCGTGAACATTTTAGGAGTTCTAGCATAGAATCTTTAACATTCCTCATTCCATTACATTGAAAACAAGTATATCATTTATGTATTTACATTTTTATGGGGGTATTAACTCACTATATAACAACAACCAATCTCATTTGGTTGAGCCGGATTTTCATGTGCTTCATCTGACGTTACAGTAGGCAAATTTTTAGAAGGCAACTGAATTTGACACAGCTCCATGGAAGGAGGTACATGGCTGTCATTCTGGTACTCCGCGCTTTCCTTTTAAAAAAATATTATGCTCATTCAGTCAAACCAATCAATTATTGTAACCAAAATGTTTTAAGCTTTATTTAGCGTATATATAGACCCTAGCAATAAGGAAGCAAAATGTATTTGCCTGCGTCGTTTGAGTTCAAGATTTATTTTGTCTTACTTCATGCTACAAGTGGGGCGACCCGTTCGATGAACGGGGTAAATTATTAATTGTTTTGAAGTCGAACCGAAATCCCTAACGATTTTGGCTAGCGTGTCCCAGGCATAAAAAATCACTGCCAGCTTTTGAGTTGAAACGTTGGGACGCAGTAATAATTTTATTTCTGTTCGATTTATGGAGGATGTACGGGAATATGAATCCAGGATTAGCAGCAATAAATGCTGCTTGAAAAAAGTACATCATAGATTTTCACTGCTAGTTAGAACTTATCAAACTAACTCTATGACAATGTACCTTGGTTGCCAAGCAGTTATAATTTATGACATCTCCAACAAATGAGATTCACATGCAAAAGAATATCCTGAAATAAAGGCAAAACTAAATTTTAATGATAAAATTCTAACAATTTCCATATGATTTGTACAGGTAGTAAGGTCGAGTCCAACTTTTTTAACTTAGTAGGTAGAACAAGGCGAAATGTAAACGAAACGCTAAAAAATGTCCTTTGAGAAAACTATTTTAAAATAGTAATTTCATAACAGTTCGGGTTACCACGAATACCAGTAATATTTTCCGTCCTTTCAAATCCAGTTCTTATGGTCATTCAAGCTGAATAGGATTTCAAACACGTTTTCATGTAAAGAGAAAGGTTTTTAAAAAACCCCAATAATATTTACATGATAAAAGCAATTAAAATGTTAATCTGCAAAAAGGGAAATTTCCTCAAAAATATTGTTTGCGATAGAGAAAAAATTACTATTATATTATACAAGTATTTAAATAGCAAAAAACGTCAGTAGCCAATAATTTTGAAAAATTCCTTGGTAAAATTGCCAATAATATTCTCAAGGGTAATTTCACGCCTCCTCAATGTACAATTTTGTAAAACGCAGATCGTTTACTGTAATTTCCATATTATAAAGACAATCTTTCATTTGCACAGGATTCCCTAAAAACTTGTGAAAATTTGGGGTTGAAAAACTTGTAAAAACCATGGACTCCCCTAATACAATTTGTTATAATGTTCTTGGTAAAAAATTTAAATTAAAAGCAGTAGTGTATTTAGCAAACGTATAATATTTTTAGCTTTATTCTTCTCATTTACGGAAACTTTAAAGGTGCTTTTGCGGTTCCGCACAATTTCTTGCAGGCTTTTTTCACGTGCTGGACCAGCTCGTCTTTGTATATTAGTGAATGACTACATTCCTTTGCGAATTAAAATTTCAGAATCAGAGACAGCGAAGAGAATGGTACGGATGAAATTCGCTCTTTCCATACGCGGCATATTAGCACTTTTCCACGAACCACGTCTTCACGTAATGCTTTGGATTTGATTTTCAAATTTTTACGAACTATTTAAAAAATCCACACTTTCTAACAGGGAACTTTTCCACTGAAAAATCTAATTAAATCGGAATATTTACAATTATTTATTATTATTCTTGTAAATCCGAGTAAGTTCATCTGGAAAAAGAAAATTCGAAGGGAAAAAAGTTTTAACCAACTTCCGAGATTTGAATACTACAAACAATTTCTTAACTATTATTGCAGAAATTTCAAAAGGGGTCCTTGAAATAATTACAATTCACAGCCAATTTTTTGAACGTATTTCTAACGTTGAATTTCATGTGGTTGTACACAGTATTAGCAGTCTTGAAAAACTTTCGACTCAACTTGAACTATAGCAATTTGTGTAGTAATAAAAGGGTTTTCAAGCACATGGTTTATTTTACACAAAATATTTGAAAACGTAACAAGTCCACTTTTCTGTGTTACAAGTGGTAATTTGAAATGTCTAAACAAATGGGATTGGAACAAAATTAAATAATTTTATGCCGGGAAAGGAAATTGGAGTTGAGAAAAAACGAAAAAAGTGAGAAAGGGCAATACATGCCATGTATTCAAGAAATACTACGTAATAAATGTATTTAAATTCAAACCACGTGCATTTGTGATATTAAATTAGCGCAGCCGAAAAGATTTTTTTAGAATATGAAAGAGATTCGCATGCTCAAAACAATATCCTGAAATAAAGGCAAAGTAAATTTTTTAACCAATTTCCAAAATGGCTTGCATACAGGCAGTCAGGTCGAGCTCTATTTTTTAACTTAGTGGGTAGAACATGGTGAAATATAAACGCAACACTAAAAAATGTGCTGTTTAAAAAACTATTTTAAAAAAGTAATTTCATAACAGGGCGGATTACCAGGAATTGTGGAAATAAATAATATAGAAAAAAATAATAGCAATTCTGCTCGCTCCTTTGGAATGACCAGCATTTCAAATGCTTAAAATTAAAATTATGTATATTATTTATGTATTTTAATATTATATTTGTAAGGGATTTGAAGATTTATCCCGGGGACTCATCTTATTCCTGCCCTTTAGTTCGTACAAGGGTCCGTATTCTGAGATGTTTGTAAATGAAATGACTCTCCGTGGAATAAAGACCGAATTGTAGAATTTATTGAAGTATAAAAGAAATGATGACTTACATACTTGACGTGAACAAATTACACATTTACCTGACTTACACTTGCGTACTCGTAATCACTACTCATCCCTATTGCTCAATCTAATCCTTAAGGTGAGACATTAAAATAAAGGATTTGGTAATGGGTGGGCTGTATAAACCCGGGAAAAGGATCCCGTCACCCGAATTGTATTATAATTCGGGATCGATCCGTTACTCAACTTGTAGCGCTGTGAATACAGGGCTAGAAGAGAGATACAGATCCTTTCCATGGATTTTTAATTATTATAAATCCATCGGAGGTTATCCAGCTTCTAGAAGGAGATATTGCGAACTCAGGAGCCGGACCAGAACTGAATCTGAACTCCCGTGCTGCAGCATTGCGCCACATTATATAGGGTTGTGTAATTTCTCACAGTTAAGTTTAGTGTAATTTCTCATGTAATTTCTGATAGAAAAAACGTAACTTGCTCAACCATCCTTTCCAGTAAATAATGGTTTTACACAACTTTTGAAACGTTCCAATTCAATGTTAATTTTATATAAACGTTCATGGTTAGATTTGGCTCCTTTGAAAATTATAAGCAGATTCTCACGTATTTTAATACGATTATTTTTTTACAAGGCAACAAAAGTTCAATAAAAGGTCCGTTTTTTGAGAAAATCTATGAAATTGTACAAATCGGACTTTCAAAAATTTTGAAAAATCTAGAATTTTCTTTCTGATTTTGTTGCCAAGTTTTGTTGAAAGAGACGTCCAAAAACTACGGACGTATTACACTGCACACTTTTGCCAAAACGGTTTATAACGGAACTTCGTGATTTGGCCAAAACACGAATTCCTGAACTCAACAAGTTGAACATGATTTTTCATTAGCTATTATATCAATACATCTTTGGCCAAATTTGTTTGACCCCATGGCCACACTACTGGTCATAGCAGGGCCCAATGTTGATTTCTTTAACATGGCGTAAACGGCGAGACAGGTCCCTTTTAACAGGGCCGCAGCAAAAAGTGGGCCATTGAATTGAAAATGTAAAAATCGAAAAAATATTTATTTTCTGTCAAAATAGAAAGAGTGTATAAAATCATGTATTTCAATCGCTTTTAGGTAATGAGGAAAATCTGGGGTAAAATGAGCATGGAAAAAAGAGTTGAGAGCTCTTGACAAGAGTGTTAAAGTTCCTTGGGGAAAAAACTTTTCGGGAGAAAAGTTTTTCTCAGCCTTCACTAGAAATGGGCTTAAAAATTATTTTCAAACCCAAATGTTTTACTTTTCACAAAAAACCTATAAAATTTTATTACACAAAAATGTGTTCAAATTAAAATCTGTGTATTTAACAAATGTATATTAACAAATGTCTTTTTAGTATTATTCCTCGGGTTCATGAGAACCTTTATGGTTCTTGGCGGTGCTGTACAGATTTTCTTCATTTTTTTCGCTTACCTAGATGTCGCCAGATTCGCTTCGTATATTAGTAATGACTAAATTCCTTGAGAACCAAAATGTATACAATTTTCGTATTTACGTGAATGATGGAACTTCTGAAATGCTTCTTCCATAATGCGCAACCCACGGGTTGTAATCACAGTTTAGTTATTTCGGAAATATATTGCAAACCAGTTTGCAAGGACTAAAAATACCCTAGCAACATTTGTTGTAATAACTAGCAGTTTGTCCAAAATGAATTGAATGACCTTGTTTTAAATGGGATTGTTCGTTGGTCAATTTTTTTAAACTTACAATTAGTAGGTAGAACAGGGCGAAATATGAATGTAGCACAAATTTTTTTTGAAAATAGTAATTTCATAACTGGTCGGACTACCACAAATTATTGTGGAAATAACAAATTGTAAAATGGAAAGAAAAATAATGTCAATTTTCCTCCTTGCTGTGGAAATTAATCAACATGTCAAATGTTTAAACTTAAAAGTATGTATGTATATTATTCATGTATTAAAATTACGAGTGATATTTTTAACCTACTTTGATGTGTCGTGGTCGGCATAGAATTTCAAAAATCATTATATTGATGGCGATTAAGAAAAAATTATATTATACAAGTATTTAAATAGCAAGAAACATTGCATGAGCGATTGGGGTTGAAAAGGTGTGAAAAGTTTCCTCGTAAATTTCCCAGTATCCTTTTCATAAGTAATTTCACGCCTCCTAAATGTCCGATTTGATGCAAATAAATCTAACAGATCAACGCAAAAGATCTTGTGACTGGAAAATCCGAGAAAATCTTAACTGGACTTTTTATAGTAAAATTTTTCGAAGAAATCCGGCTTTAGGCAGCTTTATTGACTCAAAACCTGGCTGAAAATTCGATTAAAAGTATTCACGAAATTTTTCATTGCAAATCTACTATTATAGAGCTCCTTCATTGAAATTTCCATGACACAAAGGAAAACTTTCATTTGCATGGGATTCCCTAAAATCTTGTGAAAAATGGTTCGCCCTTAAGTGAAGCAAATGCAATGAAAATTTGTATACGTTTTAGGAAGAAAAATGGATTTTTATATAAAAAAGTGTCGTCTATTCC
Source organism: Spatulosminthurus flaviceps (assembly GCA_034693705.1). NCBI lineage: Eukaryota > Metazoa > Arthropoda > Collembola > Symphypleona > Sminthuridae > Spatulosminthurus > Spatulosminthurus flaviceps. Next base: position 13,864 of record JAQFXU010001884.1, on the reverse strand, counting down.
ATGTGGATTTTTTAGCTTTAATAAATCCGCTCTAAAATTCGTTAATACAACTTCAACCCTTTAAGTAGAGCCAAATTGGGTTTTCATGAATTTTTAGTTGTTTCATGTTTTGTTTGAATTGGAAATTATTTCGCGAAAAAAAATTTCTCACTCTGAAGTAGAAATAAAGTTAAAAATTATTTTTGAGAAAATAATTATTACAGAATGCGTTTTTCACTTGTAACGAATTTAATTGAAACAGATTGAAAGACTGGCCAAAATTCAACACGTTTTTAATATTCTTTGACGCGAAAATTAATTTTGAGGCTAATTTTGAGCCCCATTCCAACTATATAATAGGATGGATTCGTGGTGGTTATTTAAATTTATAGTATCATTTTATCGTGCCCATTTTTCGCCAATCCTTAGTTCATAAATTTGAGAGGCAAAAACCACAAATCAGTCCTGCTTTTATTTTTCCAACCAATTTTTTGAAAATCCGGATTTTTAAGGAAAATATCATAAAATTGAAACTTTTTCTAAAATACGGAGGTGACTAGGCCCGATTTCCGAGAAAGTCATGGAATTTTGCAAATCTCATGGAACCTTGAATAAAAATTCATGCATAAATTCATGAATTTTCTCATGTATTTTGTGCAAACGTTTCTTTAAAACAGGGGTGAAATATCTATGGGACTTTTACATTTTGTTCTGGATTATCCTATGGCTTTCAATATTTCCCAGTTTATACATTTTGAAATGGTCATATCTTAACTCAGAGTGATATTCAGGAAAAATATTGCAAACCAATTGCTCAGGATTAAAAAATGAATTTTCCAATAATTGGTTTAGTTGATGGAAAAATGGGGGAAATTTTTTGGTTAACTAACATTTCCAATAAAATTGGTTAAATTTTGTTGGGAGCCATGAAAGTTATACCATTGAAACTGTAACGCTCCTACTTTTTCCAGTACACTGAAAACAGGTATATCATTTACGTATTTACATTTTTTATGAAGGTGAGGAAAATCCCAGCTTAAAAAGGGGTAAAAAATAGACCAAAAGTAGTAAAATATTTGCGCCTAACTGACCATCCCGTGGTGTGCGCTTCAATATTTTCTGGTTTTAATCTTTGACTTAAACTTGTCCTCCCACTTGGGACGAAATTCCCGTGACTTTTAAAATAAATAGAATATATTTGGTCTTAACAATAGGGTGACCCGGTCCAAAGTTTGGATCTTCTCACGGTAGCGTAGCTTGTCAAAAATTAAAATACAAATCATTTATAACTCAAAGTTTGCTTTGCAAAACTTAAAGCAACATACGGGTTAGTGTGTAGGATAAGAATAATATTTTTTAAGAATATTCATGTGTACTTTAGTTAAATAATCTTATCCTACTTTTGAATGTTTAAGTATGTCTCTCGGTCTTGTGCCGAGGTTTCCTTATTAATCTTTTACTACCAAATAGTCAGTCTGTCTTGGACATCTGACCTGACAACATACATTGTTATAAACATTCCCTGTAATAAAGAACCATAACCTCCTAAATACTTCTCTTATGCATTACTATTATTAGCATTGTCACTACACTTTTCAGTGTATAAGCTTATCCTGAACCTGGCTGTGTTAGGAACACTACAAGTGGTCCAAGCTTATTGGCACACTTTTTGAAGTAATGACCTTCAAAGTCAATTCAATTGGATAATAAGCATTGTGAAGGAAACTGATGAGTAAAAAATAAGTTGTAGTTTTATTTAATTCAAATTAAAACATTGAGCCATTTGAAACCACGTCATTAAGCAGCGTTCCCTCACTTTGCACTTATGGCTATTTACAGAATTTTCCTCAAATGATTAATACATCTTAAAAATTCTTCAAATATTAAATTTGTCACTGTCATATGTGATTTTTGGTCCAAATGGGGCTCAACCATCCGAATAATCGAATCTCTCCATATATTTTCCACGAAACATAATAATTAACCTTGCACAATTCATTTTCTCCTACCTAAATATTTAATCCGGGCAATTGGCTGGGATAGGCTCGAAGCCACTTTATTACTATTTTTACAACAGAGTCATTCCAAATTTGCCCACAAAGAATGGGCTATAAGCGAAGTATAAAAAGGCTTGGAAAATTTCTGGAAGTGAGAAAAATGACGGGAAAGTTTTTGCTCCGTTCGTTAATAATTATTATTATCCGCAAAAATACAAAACGTATATAAAATCATGTATTTAAATGGTTGTTAGGTCGTGGGGGAAATTTGGGGTAAAATGAGCATGGAAAAAAGAGTTGTAGCTCTTGAGGTTCTGGTATCTCAACTTAGGATTTCGGCTTACAAAATGACTCGGATTTAATATGATACGAATAGCAAACTTTAATTGGATATTTTGATACTCAAACTAAAATCATACGTTTATGATTAGTAGACCTTCATTTAAATGTAGAATAATGTATAGAATTCAACGTATTCAGATTTATTAAAATTTATTTTCAGGATGAAATTAATTTCAAAGTTGTCTACGACATATTAGAGACTCCGGACTCCTCCGTAGAATTCATTTGAGTCGCATGTATTTAACGAAAATATGATAAAATTAAATTCATGGAATTCAGAAAATATGCGTTAAATAAATTTTATTGGGAGTGAGCCCAAAACCTTGGTTTTAAAGGCCTTTTTTAAAGTGTACTGAAAACTCGGGATTTATCTGAGGGAAAAAATTTTCGGCAAAAAATATATTCTTAACCTTGAATATAGGAATAAAGTTCAAAATTATTATGTTCAAACAAGATTTTTTTCAAAATCGTATAATTTTTTACGCGTGATTTTCACTTTTAGCGAGTTTTATTGAAACAGATTTGAAAGACTGGGCAAAATTTTAAACGCTTTCAATATATGTGTATCTTGATTCCAAGATGGCGTATTTCGAGCCTCATTCCAACTAATGGAGTTGTAGTGGATGTTTAAATAGATATTTTTTCTTTGTGGTGCCCATTTGGGTGAAATTCTTTTGGTTTGTTAATTTGAGTGGGAAAAACCAGAGGTCATAAATATAATTTCATTTATTGGGCAATTTTTGCAAACTGAGTAAAACTGAAATAGGCCTTACTTATGTTGGATTCATAGGATCTTCATAGGGAAAACCATGGACTCCCCAAATACAATTTACTACAATGTGGTTGGTAAAATATTTAAATGAAAACCAGTGTATTTAGCAAACGTATATTATTTTTAGCTTTATTCTTGTCATTCATGAAAACCTTAATGGTGCTTTTGCGGTGCTGCACAATTTGTTGTAGGCTCGTTTTACGTGTTGATTCCAGTTTGTCTTCGTATACAATATTAGTAATGACTACGCTCCTTTGAGAATAAAAGTTTTTCTTGGAATTAGAGACAGCGAAGAGAATGGTGCGAATGAAATTTGCTCTTTTCTTACGTGGCGTATGACTTTCCCACAAACCACGTCTTCCTGTCATACTTTAGATTTTATTTTTAAATTACTAATAATTATTTTAAAAATGATCCACACTTACTAACATGGAACTTTTCCTCTGAAAAATCTAAAATTAAATCGGAATATTTACAATTAATTATTTTTATTCTTGTAAATCCGAGTGCATTCATCTGGAAAAAGAAATGTCGAAGGGGAAAAAGTATTTCAAAAGTTGTAGTCAATTTTTTTTAAATTTACAATGGAATCAATCAATATTTTACTATTCTTTTTGTTAGCTAGAATTTTTGAACTTTTCTAAAAAAACGTATATTATATTTTGTATTGAATTTACCCGCGCAACTTACGGGTTGTAATACTATTTTTGTGGTATTTTTGGGAAAAATATTGCACACCAACTTTGCAAAATTTCTTGCAAGGTTATGGGAAGGTATGCTTCAATTCGTGTGCTTCATTACTTTACTAAGACAGAATACGTCCATTGAATTTTCCAATAATTAGTTTTTAGTTGATGGGGAAAAATGGAAAAAAAATATTTGGTTAAGTAACTTTTGGGTAACATTCGCGAGCGTATTGGGAGTTCTAGCATAGGATCTTGAACATCCTTCATTCCATAATATTGAAAACAAGTATATCATTTATGAATTGACATTTTTTATAGGGGTAAGGAAAATCCCAGCTAAAGTAGGGGTAAAAAATAGGAAAAAGTGGTAAAATTTTGATGAAAACAATTTTTGTTTGGTGTACATTTTAACAGGTTCTGTGGTTTACATCCTTAACTTATACTTGTGTCCTCGCATTTGAGATGACATTCTCGTGATTATCCACTTTTGAATTAATGGAAATATTTTCTCAAAAAAATATTATTGTTGGATCGTGTCCCAAAAATATTTTTGATATGCGGAGGGAAAAACCTTTCACCATCCCAAATGACTCGCATATTTTCCGAGATGCACAAAACCTCGTTTTAAATGAGATTCTATGTTCGTGTCGTACAACTTTCTGCTATTTCTTCGATTAGTTTCTGGAAAACGAATTTCACAAAAAATTATTTCCATCCTGGATTTCATCATTTATTGTTGTAATTTTAATGCACTGCAAATTTTATCCTTGCAATATTTTGAGCAAACTGTTGCATTCTGACTTAAACTTCCTTTTTATTATTAGCATGAATAAAACTACGTGGCTCATAGTTTTATATGAGCTTCGGCATAAGTTTGCAATAATTATTTTTAAGTCCAAGTTGACATTTGAATGATACAATTTCGGAATAATTATTGCAGAAATATCAAAAGTGGTCGTGGAAATAATCAGAATTAGAAGCCAATTCTTTGAACGTATTTCTAACGTTGACTTTCATGTGGTTGTACACAACAAAATTAGCGATCTTGAAAACTTTCCATTCAAATTAGACCATAGGAATTTGCGTAGTGAAAGGGTTTTCAAACACATGGTTTTTGCACAAAAAATTTAAAATAGAATTAGTCCACTTTTCTGTGTTACAAGTGATAATAACTTGAAATGAAATGTCTGAACAAGGGATTGGAACAAAATCAAATAATTTTATACCCGGAAAAAAAATTATTGGAGGTAAGAAAAAACAAAAAAAGTGAGAAAGGACAATCAATGCCATGCATTCAAAAAATAATACGTAATATTAATTTATTTAAACTCAAACCACATGCGTTTGTCATGTTAAATGAACACAACCAAAAAGAATATTTTTAGAATGTGAAAGAGACTCACATGCTAAAAACAATATCCTGAAATAAAGGCAAAACTAAATTTTACTGACAACAGGTAAGCAATTTCCATATGATTTGTACAGGCACTCAAGTCGAGCCCAACTTTTTTAACTTAGTAGGTGGAACATGGGGAAATATTAACGTAACCCTAAAAAAAGTGCTGCTTAAAATACTATTTTAAAATTCCTTGGTAAAATTGCCAATATTCTTCTCAAGGGTAATTGTTCGCCTCCTCAATGTCCAATTTTTCAACCAGCTCCTCTGTAAAAATTCATTTGAATGGTATATTTAACAATAATTGATAAAATTAAATTCGTGTAGGAAATATGCTGCCTATTTATATAGCTTTTACAGGCAAAATTTTGTAGGAATTCCAAGTAAGTTCGATTCCTCATGCAAGATTTCAACACTACAATGATAACAAAATTTAAATTGTTTTTATTAAAACAATAATAATTCATAGCCAAGAGGGGGAAAATGTCCTTTAAAAAACATGCGGAAAACGTGATTCGTGTTTTTACAATAAATTGTTGTACAAATAAATTCTTTTAAAAAATTCCACCAAATGAAAAGCACTTCAATGAGAAAATGTAAAGTTTATATTTGCAGTGAGCCCAAAGCCTTGGTTTTAAAGGCCAGCCTTTTTTAAGCTTAATTGAAAACTCCGAATTTATAAAAAAATATTTTCCGAGGTGAAAAATGTTTTTCCCACAAAAATAATTTTGTACCCTCAAGAAGAAGAATAATTAAAGTTAAAAATAATTTTTAAACAAATAATTATTAATTTGTACAAAAACGTATCGTATTTTTTTTATACAAATGCCTAATCAAGCCTTTAAACCAACTGGAAAATGAGTGCTTGAGATTCCACCTTTATTTCTACCGCGCAGGTAGGATGAAGGTAACACAAAGTTGAAATTACCGAAGACTATTTCTATTTCCACTTAAGCTGGAAACCTCAGAATACCCTGCAGAGTAAAACCTATCTTGTTTTGCTTTGGCTTCCCCCAGGTGTGTACCAAATATGTACATTGAAGCTCGCTGTATTACCGCGTGGCCCCAAACGTTTCTTACAGGAATCCTCGAGTGTTTTTCACTTGTAGCGAGTTTTATTGAAACAGATTGAAAGTCAATTTAACAAGTTTTCAATATTGTGTTGATGGGAAAGCGGCTAATTTTGAGCCCCATTTCAACTTATTAGGTGGAGTTCTGGTGAGTATTTAAATGCATATTTTCTTTTTATGGCACCCATTTTGCTAAGTTGGAAAGTTATTTCGGAGTTGGAAAAAAAAGTTGGGAAAATTATTTCCAACTTTAATTTTTTCGCACCCCATATCAGTTTTATTTAAATTCAGTCACTTATTTCAAAACCATAGAATTAATTGTAAACTTTATGGTTAAACGTCCCGCGCAGGGAAAATTCAGGGATTGCAGCTCTTGCTTTTTTCGAAAATATTGAAAAATTCAACCTATTTTTTGAAATACGGTGGTAACAAAGCCCGTTTTCCAAGAAAATCCATGGGAGTGTACAAAAATACAGGAGTGAATCGTCAAAAATTCTTGCACTTTCCCAAAGATTGTTGAAAAATTTCCTTGAAAGAGACGTCCAAAAGCCATGCGGACCCTTACATTATTGTCTTGTGGATTTCCCAATGGCTTTGAACATTTCCCCGTTTGTATATTTTCAAATCCTCATCATCGCAATTTCCAAGAATGTCAAAAATGTGTTACTAACTATTATTCAAAAATGTATAATAAAAAATGTATGAAACAATTTTCAAGGAAAAGTCGTATAGGAAAACTTTTCACGATGGCTTTGAGAGCGTAGGCTGAAGAATACCAGAAGACCCGTCTTTTAATGTTCAATGTAGGTGTAAGTTACAAGTGGATGGTGTCAGGGTAAGGGTAAGTCACATTTAACCTTACACGATTAATCTTGAAAAATTCCTTGGTAAAATTCTCATTATTTTTCTTAAAAATAATTTTCAATATGTCCACGGTGTGTTATGAATTTCACCCAAAATCGCCAAAATGTATATTATTTAAATTATAACTTTGTCCTGATATTCAAATACAAAAATCATTTAGAACTCAAAGTTTGCTTGGTAAAACTTCCGACAGCATCTGAGAGTTTGTGGTTCCAAGCTTATTGGGACACTTTTTTAAGTAATGATCTTCAAAGTCAATTCAATTGGATAATAAGCATTGTGAAGGAAACTGATGAGTCACAAATAAGTCGTAGTTGTATTTATTTCAAATAAGTACATTGAGCCATCTGAAACCACGCCATTAAGCAGCGCTCCCTCACTAAACACTTATGGCAATAAAGTTTTCCCAGAATTTCCCTTAAAAATTACTATTAAATCTTAAAAATTCCTCAAACATTAAATTTGTCACTGTGTATACCTGTGCCTTGGGCCCGATCGTAAATTATTAATATCCTTAAAAATACCAAGGGTATATAAAATCCTGTATTTAAATGGTTGTTAGGTCGTCAGGGAAATTTGGGGTAAAATGAGCATGGAAAACAGAGTTGTAGCTCTTGTGATTGTAGCAGTACTGAGGATTTCGGCTTACAAAATGGCTGGAATTTAATGTGATACGAAGCAAACTTTCATTGACAATTTTGGTCAAGATTAGTAGACCCCATTTATAAAAATTGACTAATGTGTATATGGATTTCAATGTATTCAGATTTATTAAATTTTATTTTCAGGATGAAATTAATTTCAAAGCTGTCTACTATCAGGGACTCCGGACACCTCCGTAGAATTCATCTGAGGTGCATGTATTTAACTCAAATATGCTAAAATTAAATTCATATAGGAAATAATAGCCGTCCTTTTAAGGTCAAAGATTTTCACGTGATCAACTCAATCAGCTCTCGAGGGAAATTTGTATGTACCCATTAAAAAATTCCATCCTGAATAAGCAACACCTTTAATATTTCTAGTAATTTATTTTGATAGCTAAACAACGAAATTATTATTATTTTTACTAGGAGATATGGTCGCGTCTGATTTTGATGAAGGACCGTAATTGATTTCTTACACTCCTCGTAATAATTGAAACTTATCGAGAGAGACAGAAATAAATTACAAAAGGATAATTTTTGCCCAGAAAGGAGTTTATCGGATTTGCTATGCTTCCGTCCCACCCTATGGTGCTGTTATGGAGGGATTACATCTTTACATGACTGTATCTTTTGATTGACTCGTCATAGCTCAATGCGCTATGACAATTCTGAAAGATATTAATTTTGTCCTTCAAAATCGTCTTTCCTTGAATTTTTACCTTGTACAGGGTGGAAGATGTGGTGGGATATTATTTGCAAGAATGACTGAGGTTTTCCGTAAATCTGCCCTCAAATCTACAACCCCCCGTATCTTCCCTCCTTTAAAAAATGAAATTATAAACAATAGCAATTTTGAAAGATAAAGTTAAGACCTTACAGGATTTATATAGCTCATTCAGCTACAATGGGCCACTCAAAAGATACACACAGGGAAAGATTTAAGATTTCCCGCATAACAGCACCATAGGGAGGGACGCCATCATAGCAGATTCAACATTAGCCCATTTGAACTGCTGTAACGGTAGACCCACACGTCGAAATGACATGGCGGATGTCAATTCTGAAAGGGAATTTTTTCAGCTTTTTAAATTGGTTCAGATCATGGAGCAGTACATTCAGATGCCGGAGGAATATTTAACTAAAGGTAGCAAAACCAAGGTTTAACTATATTCGGTTAAATATTCTCTCGGTTTGTGAAAAAGTTGGGAAACTCTTGATTTCACAACATTCCGTTAAAAATTCCTGGATGGCGAAAGGGCAGTAAATGCCATGTATTCAAGAAAGTACGCATTAGTACACAATATTAATTTATTTAAATTCAAACCGCACGTATTTGTGATAGAAAATTAACAAAACCAAAAAGATTTTTTTAGATTTTGAAAGAGACTCACATGCCAAAAAAACATCCTGAAATGAAGGCAAAATCAAATTTTAATGATAAAATACAAAGAATTTCCATGATTTGTACAGGCACTCAACTTTCTTAACTTAGTATAGGAAAAAATAGCGAAATATTAACGTACCAATAACAAATGTGCTGTTTAAAAAACTATTTTAAAATAGTAGTTTCATAACAGGGCGGATTACCACGAAATGTGGATGAATAATAAATTGTAAGTGGAAAGAAAAATAATTAACAAAAACAAAAATGGCCAACATTTCAAATGTTTAAAATTAAAAGTATATGTATATTATTAATGTATTAATATTAGCAGTAATATTTTCTTCCTGTTCTTAAGGTTATTCACGCTTAATAGGATTTCAAACACGTTTTCATGTAAAGAGAAAGGTTTTTTAAAAAACCTCATTAAGATTTACATGATAAAAGCAATTCAAATGTTAATTTGAAAAAAAGGGGAAAATTCCTCAAACATTTTGTTGAAATTGAGAAAAATTTATGTTATCCAAGTATTTCAATAGCAAGAAACGCCAGTAGCGAATGATGTTGACAAATTCCTTGGTAAAATTGCCAATATTCTTCTCAAGGGCAATTTAACGCCTCCTGAACGTGCAATTTTGGACTGGAATACAATTTTCTGCTAAAATTAACCGGTAAAATTAATAACCCTAGTAAAAAGCTGTTATCAAGCCTTGAAGTCTGCATACCATAAGTGTTTGAGTGACTAAATCTTGCCATCCTGGCGTTAAAATACAATCGAGGGATTTTTTTTCTTGCAAATCTGTCAAACAGAGCTCGTTTATTGTAATTTCCACAGCATAAAGAAAATCTTTCCTTTGCACAGGATTCCCTGAAAAAATATTCGACAGAAGTGAAGCAAATCCAATAAAAAATGTTTAGGAAGGAAAATGGCTTTCTATATGAAAGCGTGTCGTCTATACCACGTGGATTTTTTACCATTATTAAATCCCCTATAAAATTCACTCAGGTACCTTCAACCCTTTACATAGAGCCAAATTGGGTTTTCTCGCAATTCAAAAAAAATGTATATTATTTAAAATATATTATGGTTTTGACATTAAAAAAGTAATTCATTTATTTCCAAAAATTTGCTTGAAAAAGTTTTCACAAAATATCGGTTTGTGAGTACAAGCTTATTGGAACACCTTTTATTTGACAATGCCCTTCATTAGTATTCTAACTGGATAGTAAGCATTGTGAAGGAATCCGCTAAATAATAAAAACGTTGCAGGTTTTTGGGACAATGTGAGATGAAGTAAGCATAAAAAAATTGTAGGTCTTGACTCGAGTGGTAAAATTTTTGAATCAATACTGAGTGTTTTTGCGTGGCACCTGATAGGAACGAAAAAGCATAAAACTTAAATTGATAATTTTTTTGTGCCTTTGCACTTCTTCTTACACAAAAATTCTCTGAGCTCAAATTATCCATCAATTTTTCTGAAAAATATTTAAAAGTGCATGTTTTCAAAATTTTTAACGCTCCAAAATCAAACAAAAATTAAAAAATTATTACCAAGATAAGATTTATTTGTCAAATTCACAAATTGGACAAAAGTTCAAAGATATTTTTCCGCCAGGAATATTTGCTTAATATTTTTTTCCTTCTCTACGGAGAGCATTCATTTAGCTGAATGAAGTCAACTGATTTTCCGGGAAAATTCCAATTAACTTTTCTAGACCCCGGAAATGTTTGTTTCAATTGAATTTTTTCATTTTTGTCAAATTTATTTTTGTTTCATGAACTCCATATACTTTTCAACGAATCTTTCTCAATATCCAGCCAATTTAAAATCCATCTCTCTCATTGGACCAGGGTTCTCCGGCCTGGAAAATAGTTTTTTCCTCCAAATCAAGGATTTTAAAATTTTCTAACGTTTTTTAACCTTTTCTACCCGTGTAATTACCAGGTGAATTTACTGTTTTTGAAATGATATTAACATAAAAGATTCATGAAATAGTTTAGTTTAACCATGAGTTGCATCCTCAATCAAAGTTTTATTTTAAAAACCAAAAATTACCAAGATTAGCAAGGGATGATTTTTTTCATGAGGGGATCTCTTTCAGTGTGGGCAATGAATGCCGTGTATTAAAGAAATTACATGATTTAAATGTATAAAAAAATAAAAATCGGATTACGCGTTCAAAATTTTGTTTAAAAGCTGAACAGAATTTCAAAACCTATTCATGTAAATTTAAAGGTTTTTTGAAAAACCTCAACAGTATTTACAAGATAAAAGCTATTAAATCGTTAATCAGAAAAAAGGGTGAAAATTCGTCAAACATTTTGGTTGCGATTGAGAAAAAGTTATTGCAACAACTACAAAAAACAAGTATTTAAATCACAAGAAAGACTACATTAGCAATTGGTGTTGAAAAACTTGTTGGTAAAATTACCAAATAATATTCTTCTCCAAAGTAATTTCAAGCCTTCTCAATGTCCAGTTTTTACAAAGAAATCCAACAGGTCAACACAAAAAAATCTGTGATGTAACAACAAAAGAAAATCTTTACGGGACTTTTAATAGTTAACGCAGTGCCCAATTTCAGTGATCCCCATGTTTTAGGAGCTTTACTGACTAAAAACCTGGCTGTCAAATGCAATCAAAATTATTCAATGACATTTTTTTGCAAATCTATCAATACACATCTATTTTATTGAAATTTCCACAACATGAATGAAATTGGAAATCAATTGAAATTTGTACAGGATTCCCCAAAATCTTAGCTTTCTCTAAAATTAAAAAATATCTAATCTTTTAGCGTTTTTAAATTTTATTGAAAACTTGGAAATTTTACTTGAATTATTACACTTGGAATGTTTTGCCAAGTGAAATTATCCTGAATTTACTCATATTGATTTTAACATTATTACATTTATATTTTATTCGACATCCGACAAAAACTTTGACTATACTTGTGTGTCTTTTATTTGCCTGGCCCATCCAAGAATTCCTCACTTGTAAAGATTCAAGTATTTCCGTCTGCAACGATTAAGGAGACAGTATTATCAATGATAATACCCAAGTGCGTCAAATTCATTTGCCGATCAACGAAACCGAAGGATCCCATGTGGGTTTTCAAGGGTTGGATACTTTGCAAATATTTCCGAAACCAGGGATTTCTTGAAGTGGCACATCGCCAATTGTGGAGCATTTCTTCAGACGCTTCATACGATTCCGCTGTGGTATTCACAGCTGAGCGGACAAGAAGCCAGAGGAGAAGTGCAGATATGAGGCTTTTTGGTTTCAGTGCCACGACACTCTGATACAAATTAAGTGTGGAACACACTACGGTATTTGTGAATATCACCGTGTACATATTTCCCCAGAGCGCATTTTGGTAGCGTTGCAGCACTCGGATCACATTGTATTCCTTTGCTTTCCTCCGGAAATTCGTTGAAGAAATCTTTCCAGCTTGCTCCATATTCCTAATTAGAAATTTTTCAAAATCAAATAAATGTAGTTAGGAACTTTAAACGTTTACAAAAAGGAATCGTCGGGAAACGTGAATGTCTCAAATGCCCGTCATATCGGGCAATCCCTGTACTTTATAATAATTATGTCAATTGTCTTGGATTTAAATTCAGATTGCATTTTGAATTTTCTCACCACAGGTACGAACTCATGATTTTGCTATGATAAAATATAATGAGAAGTGACCAATGCAGGGCAAAGAACTGAACGACCCAAATATACACGGAGCAAATTGATAAAGTCACCCGAAGGAAACTTCCATGGTATTTTTCATCCAAGAACCCAGTCAAGTGGTAGACCTTCCAAGGCCTTGCAAAGAACCTCACAGTGTAGATGAGGAGGACAAGAATGGTGAAGATCACCACCCAGCGGATGGAACTTGAAGGCGCATTTCCACTTGTTGACCTTCGTCCTAAAATAGCGTATGAAAATTAATTTACGTATTTTGTCCAATATAAGCATTGCCAAACTCCGTTCTTACGCCTTTTCTGGTCCCGGATATTTTTCTCCCTCAGCCAGATCAGGTTATTTGCAAGCTCCTTGTGTAAGTCCCAGTTCCAAGTGGTTTCCACGAGACATACGAAATAAGTAATTGCAGTGGTTAGAACAGCTTGGAAATCGGCCATGTCACCCCGACTTACTCTTTCCTCACGGAAATACTCCACATGGACGTAACGAATCGTCAGCGTGAGGACATACAGAAACAATATGAAAACATTGAGGATGCCATGCCCCTTTTTATATTTGGATGATGTTGTCACCAAGGATTTGGTGGATGAATTCCACTTCCATGGTAAAACTCCAACAAAGTGCCCAATTTTTACAGTAGTAGTAATGAGAAAGTTTGAGTGGTTCCCCATGTTTCTGTGCGCTGCGCAACTTTAACAAATCCGTGTGTTTGAGCAATGTACGTGCAGGTAGTTGACTAAGGTCTTTAAAGTGGCTAGAAGGTTTATAATAATTATTAAAGGTTTTTGACTTTTGACGTCCCTCTAGACATTTTTGCTTCACAAATGCAATACATACTTGCTACAAAACAATTTTAACTAAAATTAAAAGCATTTTGTATACTTCAGAGTAAAATTTCAATGTTAAATACAAGGTATTCACATGGGTGCTGAAATTTATTGGTTGCTAAGTATGTACATATCGTCGGCTAAAGTGCAAAAGGGGCTATAATTTTCGTAACGTTATGGGAAAAACAAAATTATAGCCCCT
>JAQFXU010001883.1:0-24619 GCA_034693705.1 Spatulosminthurus flaviceps | reverse complement strand
GCTGACACCATATGACTGTGGGGTGGGTCAGTCCAAAATTTGAGATTTTTTGGTGACGTACTTTATGGACAGCCCCTCATTGGCCCATTGGCCGATTTATTTATTCAAATCTCGGCACGTAGTAGGGAATGTAGTGGTTAGGGATCGAAGCAAAGATATATACATAAGTAAAAGGTATAGTGTTGGGCATGTAGATGCTGCACTTGCACTACTGACCAAAGGCATTCTCATTCACAAATAAATTACGTCAGAAACGAACCCGAGCTGATAGATAATAATAAATAAAATTTTGTGTGCTTTTTTGAGCACACGGGACTGTTCTGCTGGACGGAGTGGTAGATCGAGAATCCAGTGTCAACAGGAACAGGAGAGCCCCTGCGGAAGAATAATAGAATCCCCGGAAGAAGTGGTAATAATATTTTTGTAAAGCAAGTGTAGTAAAAAAAGTTTAAGGGATAAACTGTTAGAGTGTCCGGGTTTGGAATTAAACTGAATCTTATTAAAGGTGCTCGTAGGCTTGTAATTCTTTTCAAACTAAATTACTTGTTGATTACTTACAGTTATCCCGGAGATTGGATGTGAGCGAGATCATGGCCAAGTACATTGTTCAGATAATCGTGTTGGGATCTCAGGCAGTTGGCAAAGCATTTGCAAGAGCTCTAAAACATGAATATCAAGCAAGTCAGGCTGCGGCAGCAGGCAGAAGAGGTCAACCCGGTGGTGCTAGTAGTGGAGCAGATTCCAGAACAGCAGCTGAGAATTTGAAATTAGGAATGACCTTGGATGAAGCTAGAAAAATTTTAGATATATCGCCACAAATGAGTGCAGAGGAAGTACAGAAAAAATATGACCATTTATTTAACATAAATGATAAGAGTAAAGGTGGTTCCTTTTATTTGCAATCTAAAGTGTTCCGTGCAAAAGAAAGACTTGATAAAGAATCACCTCAATCATCTCGAGCTCCAGATCCTTCAGAGTAGTGAAAATGTAATAATAATTTCGACGCTAGTGTTTAAAAAAATTTAGTGTTGCTTCAGTTAATAAAGTCAGTCAACAATAATGTCTCGCCAAAATCATTATTTTGCTATTAGAGTACTAGATATTATGTAATATTATCGTTGGAAGTGTTGAGTCTTACGGGTGTCAAGATCTTAAATAATCAGAACTCAGAACTTACATTGTTTCTGATGGGGCGGGGTAAATTTAATTTAATCTGCTTTGATCATTTAAGAAGGCGCATTGTATAATGTCCGGTTGAGGTCATCCCAAATTTGCTGGAATTTGATCAGAAGGTGCTGGAAGTGGGTACAGTAATGACTATTAAGTTATCCAGTATGCTCCTTTGTTATAAGCATATCGATATGAATTAGCTGAGCACCGTTTTGAATATACAGGTGAAATGATTTAAGTTGAAATAAATTGAGTGGAATTTTTTATAGGAAACCTATTCTCATTCTATCATGTTTCTTAAAGATTTCAAGCCGTGAATTGTTAAACACATTGTGGATTTCGTTTAACCGAACCGACTCACAATTATTTGATGTGGACTAAAGCTTTTTCTTTTCAGAATGTTGCCGTGGGTTTTGTAAAGAAATTTGTCATTGAAATAATAGAATAATAAGAATTATTGTTGCTATTATTAAAAATTTAATGAAAAGAATTTGTTTTCAATAGTAAAATTATTATTTTTGCAGTCACAGAAGTGGATCCTTACGATTTTTGTAATACAGCTATTCCGCTGCGCGGTAATAGCTTTGATTGTTTGATTGAGATGAGAGATGTTGGTCAGTTGGTAATATTTGTACAAAATCGTCAGATAAAGTTGTCTTTTATCGTTACGTCTGTAAAACTAACTGTGGACTCCGTGGTCTGTCTGGTCTGACCTGACACGACACACAACGACCCAACCCCCGTATAGTCTTGTTTTCGGCGTCTCTTGCAAACTCTTCAAAGCAAATTCGTAGCAATAAATCTCGGCTGTGTGATCGAAAAATGCATGGGATATAGAATATTAAGAAAATGTATTTCAGTTAAAATGTATTCGTGTAGTTTTTGAGCTTGTAAGTTATTAGTTGTAAGAAGTGGTCGGATCGGTCTAGTTCTGAGCTAATTGTAAGTTCAATTTCTTTCAAGCGAATTTGTCAGTTATCAGACTCTGAAACTAACTGGTTCAGAGCAAGAAACTGAGCTGAAATCTCTGTGCGATCATGGGAAATATGGGAATGCTAAACTAGATCTCCCTAAAAATCTTGTAACGTCGTAATATCATTTAGAATATCACCTGTAAATTATTTCGTCAATGAGCCGGAGATGTGGATAAGTTTTTGTATTTTAATTAAGGTTTTGGAATTGTCTTTGGGGTACTGTGGTACCCCATATATTTAATCACCGCCTAAAAAAATCTAAAATCGTTTCAGTTCAGTTTTTTGAGGTTGGAATCAATTGCGAGAAGGAACTAAATGGCACTAAAACTAAAGGTTTTGTAATGTCAAAAGAAAATTGGAATTGTATAGGGTACTTTGGTCGGGGAAACTGAACTAAACTTGCCCCAAACTGAACCTGAATTGAACTGAAATTTCTCAACCAAATTGAACCAATCCGACTACTACTGTTGGGCTGAGATCTGAGAAAGAATCCAACAACCAACTGTTTTAATTTTCATCGAACTTTCCCAAAAAGTATACTAGGAAAGTAGCACGCCCTCTGGGTTTGCGGTTTCGGAGCACGATGGGTGTAAGTTTTTGATTCAACTCTTGATCACGGTATAGACCAATTAATTTCTATGGTAGATGTGAGCTGTAGGAACGACGATCAACAGTTACATAATATTACAAAACAAATAGTGTGTTTTTAATGATTATGGTACAAATTGATTTCAGGCTATGGAGTCAAGTGTTGGATTTTACAATGATCGAAAAATTATTAGATACAAAGATGGTACTTTTGAATACCCGTGTTTAGAGGTAAAGTGTTGATTGAAGTAATAATTGAGTTAGCGTCATACTTGAAGGTTGCAATTATTTTCGTACAACGCATTTTATTACACATTTCCCCATTCTCAAGGTCATTCCGTTCGGACAGAAGGAAGAACGGGCTAAGGCGTTCATACGAATCCAAAATTCTGAAGAATTAAAGCATCAGTATAGAAAACTTCCGCCTAGCTTGGGGATGGATCCTGCATACTTTCAAAAATTTCTCGATGAAAATCCTGAGTATTACCGATTTTTTATTCTTTGTTCAACTAGTTTTTGAATAATTGGCAGGAATTAGAACTCGAAAAATCAAAAACGAATTAATAATTTGTAGATATGCTGTGGATAAGAAAGCTCAGGAGGCATCTGATTATTTGGAAAGATTAGTAAGTGCTAGTGACAAGTCAAGCACAGTTCGGAGTCGTCGGCCGAGGTCCGGTAGGATAAACCCTGATAGAAATACCAGTGATAACGATTCAGCCTCACTATTGTCGTCGTCAAGAGCTTCTACCATGGACTTTTCCAATACGGATCCATGGAAGACTGAAAAAAAGAATTTCATTAAACAAATTAGATCCAATTGTTCAAAACATTGTGGTTTCTTCTCGTGGATTCGAGAATATCGAAGAAACCGTGTTCAAAATGAGGATGAAGCTTGTCAGCGAATGTGTTCAGTAACCGAAGACAAAGAAGTGAGACAAGATGGCACCACAACTTACAGTGGAATTGAAGCAAATGAGAACGCTGACACAAAATCATTGCTTCGACCCTCCGTGATGGAGTCTCTTTTGTAAAAAAAAAGCCATTGTTTTGGAAAAGATGATGTTTCATTTCCTGCTTATCACCTCCGGTGATATTTGTCTAAATGCGTCAAATAATTTGAGTAGTTATTAATAATTACTTTTGAGTAAGTTAATTGGTACTAAGTTATTATATTAATTTGTACCGATGAGTTCGAGCGAAATATCCTTACAATTGATCCGTGATGAATGATTTGTTTTCAGCCAAAAAGGTTCATTGGTGTAATATGATAATTTGAGTTTACCGTGGCCATGGCTTTGTAGGTTACGTATTAACGAATTAAAGTGGATTTTTTTCTCCCGCATAGTATAATAAATGCAAATCTTACTATAGAAGTTTGTAAAATTTGCGAAATGTTGATGTTGTAATTGATTTGATTATAACTACAAAAAGGCCATCCGCGATGCGGATGGAAATCTCTTCTTGATGAGGATGAGATGAGATCTTGCGTCCATTATAGTTATTCATTTACGCATTGCCCGTTTTGATTTTGATAAAATAATTTGGTTGGTGAGAAAGTTACCTACCATGCACATTAATTGTGAAGAATACATTATTAGGCATTGCCGGTTTTGACAAAATGATTCGATTGGTGACAAAAAGTGACCATGTACATTAGTCGACGGTTTTACTGAAAGTCAAATTTACCACAATAAAGCTTCTACCTAGACGGGTACGGGTTTTATAGACATAAGTTCATGGTGGCTGAGGTGCAAAGGTGACCAAAATTTACAGTAATTGAGCTTGAAAATTATTTCCAAGTCATCCAAGTTCAAAGTTGACGTTGGCCAAATTTTAAAGGGGGGACTGATTTTAGTGATAGCAGTGTAAGAACGAAGTGCTTGCTTCGAGGCATTTCAGAAATTTAGCAGGGGGTGTCACACCCCCCCCCCCCAGTCAAACCCCCCGCACCCTCCGGTTCCTACGCCACTGATTACCTGATTATAAATGTAGAATCACCGACTGCCACCGATGATCAGGATCTCTATTGATATTTGATGGCGAGAGTCCAAGGGTCGTACCTAGGCCGTTTAGTGCTATATCCTAGTTGCTGTCACATGCAGGATCGCACATACATGTTTTCAAACATTTTCCATGCTGAGCAGCTATAACAAGTGCTCTGAGACTGATTTTCAAAAAATTTGAAAATTTGCCAAATTTTACAGTGAAGGGACTCGTGAAAGATTGAAAATCCCTTGTTAAATCCCATTTGAAAAAGACAAATTCCGGATTTCGGGTAAAAATCAGAGCATGCCCAAATTTTTAAAAAAATCCAAATATGGATTTGCAGGCAGGGGATATTGTAAAAGGGTGTTTACATGATAGTAGCAATCCATTAAAAATGTAAAACCCATAGCTCAGGGGGTGACATCAACATATGGCTGCTTGTTAGTCAGAGATACTTGACTAATGTACCGGTAAAGTTTAAACCTCCCCGTAAATGTTACAGAACCCGCATAGCAGCGAAAGCCTTTTATTTATACTCGATGATAATTCTGAGTGAGCTAAAGGCTTGTATAGCTGCTAGAGTGCTAGAGCAGGAATATTAACGAAAGGGAAGAAATAGGAACTTTGAAGCGCAGTAAAAATCTTCTGTCGACAGACAAGGCTGGAAATTGTGCCCACTGCAGGACCGAATTTTAAGATTGCGAATGGATAATTAACAGGACAACTGGTTAATAGGTTGAGAGAGAAATAAAATTATTTTGTATCAGCATATATTCTTTCCACTGAGTCAGGGAAGTCCGAAGAGAGAACTTAGAAAAGCGTAAAGTGTCAGGCCAGTGACTTGGTGTCCACCTTTTATTGAAGAAAACCTTTAAAAAAGGTAAGTAAAAATATCTGCATAAATCCCGGTGCGGTAGGACTTGATACTTTAAAGATTATTGCAGCTTCAACCGCATAGTATTATAAAAACAAATTTTGAGCTTACTACTTGAATCCGCTATGTGGGAGTTCCCAATTGTTCCCAACCTACGTCTTAAGTACGGAAAGCAACCGTGAAAGTTTAGAAGATTTTTGTAGGGGTGATGAGCTTTGTAGCAGAGCAACCTGGAATTATTATTGGGTAATCATCTTTTGTCATTGCCACTCGCAGATTATTGATTTTTTGGATTTTGGCTGCAGCAATGGCTTCCAGTTCCAGAAAGCGTAAATTAGAGGATGCATCAGACGACTACAGTGCTGGAATTGAAACTGAAATAAACAAGTTTATGGCGAACCCAAGTTCCAGCAAGAAGCATACCATTGACTCTGACGACGAGGAAGAGGGTGATGATGAATATAACCGGAAAAAGTATGATGTGTTGAAGGATGACGATATTGAAGGTGAGAAATGTACACATTCCATGTATCAAAGTTTTGAATGTGATATTATCCATGTAGTTGTAAATAATATTTTTAAGCATCATTCGCATAAAGTGATGAATGTATGATTAACATTTGTAGTGTTTTTGATTGAATAAATCCAAAGGGCAAGAAGAAAGTACGCAGGAGTTCGATGGAGAGACGAAGATTACTCCTTTTAACATGAAGGATGAACTGGAGGAGGGTTACTTTGATGGCAGTGGAATGTACATTTGGAACAAAAAAGATCCGACGGAAATAAAAGATTCCTGGTTAGATTCCATTGACTGGGTGAACGTAAGTTGATGGCGTAGTGTGGAATAGATGTTTGTGAAGAAATGAGAATTGTTTATTTCTTTCAACATGTTTTTTTACGTCAGCTGCAGGAATTAGAAAACGTTATGCCTAGAATGTAGTATACTGATTGAAGACATTTATTCCGTGCAGGTGAAACAAGGAGATTCAGGAGCAACTAACACAGCGCAGCAAGATGATTCCTCATCGAGTGATGATGACTTGGACGAAGAAACTACTCCTGTAGATCTGTACAGCCAAGTACTTGAGTTTTTGAAGCCCGGGGAGTCGATTATAAAAGCAATTAAAAGACTGGGTGTGTTAAATATTAATGTAGCGTTCGTGTTTCCCATTTTCTCATTTACTATGCCGGCATAGGGGTAATGAACTTGTTATTTTATTAGGGGGTGGCAAGCAGTTAACTGCATCGGAAAAACTGAAGCAGAAGAAACTAGCGAAATTAAAAGGATTGACAGAGATTCCTAAAGAAGCCGAGACTGGGGATAAAGTAGCTCTGGAAAAATTAACCGGCCTTGCGAATCAGATCATGTCATCTTCAGGGAACATGGATGTGTATGACGAAACATACGAAAGTATTGCTTTTAAGGTGAGCTAATTTGGAGAAGCAAAAACGTTACTTAATTTTTATTTGTTATAATTATAGTTTAAAAATTTTAGTTTGGTTTATCTAGCAATGATTACTTGTGCTAATGCGCATTCGTTCACGTACTAACTCGAATTTGATCAAATCAATGTTTTTATCAAACTCTACTGTAAAGTAAGCGGTGTCATTATCGGATTGGTTAAACTTTCTTGTTTCCGGGAAGGTTAACCACGTAATAACGAAGTAATAATAATTAGAAAATTATTCGATTTGATTGTGATGGATGATTTTTCATGTTACTTTTTAGAATTTTGTTGCGTAGTTTCACATCATAAGAAATACTTTTTATTGTGTTTTAACATTTGGTTTGGTACATTTATGTATACCGTACTTTCTTAATTAATTAGACACAACCAGTCATCAGAGTACGGTAAAAATTATATTTGTAACAAGTTCTATTTTGCCTCTACGCTACCTTATCGACATAATTTTAAAATGAAACATCATTCACAGCTACAACTATTATGTGTCGCGTCTAGCGATTAAAAAACATTTATTTGAAGCTCACAGGAATGAAACTTGTTTGACAGATAATTAATTCTTCTTTAAATGTTATTGCAATTTGTTACTTAGTTTTGTTCAATTGCTTAGCATACAGTAGTATTATAGTATTATGTATTAACAACGTAACCGGCGTAAGCACCAATTCATTGTGAATCCAATATAATGTTAGTAGTCAGTCGTTTTGCTCCTATTCGAGAAATTACGCATCAGTGCAAAGGGCGTTGACTTCGTATGTGACCGTGGCTTTGAAAATTATAGTGCTGCAGTAAATTATGGTACAACTTACAACTACAACTACAAAATTCACCAGGTAGATTGACAAATCTTACGTAAACCCTGCAAAAAAATTTGAGTGGTATCTTTGCAGCGGTTGGGAAATGGTGTGGCTTCAAAAGAATGTAATAATTTAATGTTTTAAGTGTTTCCCTCCAAGAAATAATTTAACCCAATAGTGGCCAGAAAACATTTGACGTTATTATGGGAAGGGATTAGAATTCTGAATGGGCTGCAGTCTGTGATGATTGATAAGAGTTATTGCCAAATTTATCAAAATCATTTTTTGGGCGGCATGTGAATCAAAAATAATTATTTGATGCTGTCTCTTATAATAATTGAATTTCAGAAATATTCAATTTTTTTGAAACTGTATAGTTGTTTTCTAGAGCTCCCAAAAATAAGCACCATTTACATACATAGTTACTCCCTCTGTATGGTTGTAGAATTAAGGGAGGAGGTAGTTAACGATTAATTGGATAGTTAACAAACGAAAGTTTCCTTTTATTGATTACAGATATCAAAAGCAAGTCAAACTCCTGCCAAACCTCCTGCCCAAATGGTAGAAGATGATGGACTGGATATGTTTTCCGATGATTACGAATCTAAAACCGAAAAAGTTTGATTGTGTTACTTTAAGTCTACTTCAACAATACTTTATTAGGTACATGTTTAATAATCAAATAAAAAAAATTTCGATTCGCAAGTTTAGCCTTCACGACTGTAGTGAAGAATGCCAACATGGATGATTCAAGCATCAAGTTAGCATTTAAATGCAATACTTTTCGCAAGTACTGCTTTTATTCAGCACCAGCTTCATCCCAATATTTGTAATAAATCTATCAAAAGGTAATGGTAAAATTACACATGTACAGTTCAGTAAATAATATTATAATAGTTCATCTTACATTTAGCTTTACGTAAAATCTGTATAAGGGTGTACATAATAATATATTTGTTGTCTAAAATGTTAATTCAGTTAGATATTCTTCTTCGGGGTGCTTTTTCTTCGTTGCCAGGTTTATACAAAAATATTCATTTTAATAACTAATTCACATTTTTGTAACCACGTAGAAACAACATGATGTACAACGTACAACTGAAATTATGAAATGTATTTCCTTCACTGAAACTCAGAATTGTTTGCTCGTAAGTTTACAAGTCAGTAGTATCCTGGCAAGTGATTTCTTTCGAATGTTTGTACAGTGTAATGCAGACAGTATTTGGTTGTAGTATAAGCATAACGTATAAAAAATAAAAGCATTTTACTTAATTATGTTCGGAAAGTATTTACAAGGAAAACTAACAAGCTTACTGTGTACACGTGAAACGTACCTTTTTTGTACAACACTTGACGTTAAAGTATTATTTTGTCTAAATTTTGTAGCCGCTGTTGATTAGGTACTAGCGGGCCCGACTTTGCTAATACCTCAAGTATTAGTTTTTTAAATTCCATTTTTTTTGTATACTGGTGGATACCTGATCTTTGTTAATAATTTCTAAAAGCAATGGGAATTACTTAGTGCTTCATAAACTAGAGGATTACGTACATCATGTTAGAATTAATAATAGTAATTGCTTCAGTACACTACTATCTCTTCGCGAAACATAATTAAGCTTACAAACATTCAGAATAACGAAAGTAGGATTTCACATAGCTTGTATAGGCAACTTGCATGTGGTCAACCTCACACAAGTCGCAATCTCAAAATTTGAAAATAAATTGTTCGACAACGTTGCTGAGCTACAAGTAAACAAAATTTTCTCGAAACAATTGAGGGATACCATATATGGGCATCATACCGAGTCCTTCTTTCCTGGATAGTTGTATTTAAATTCAGGCAAACTTATGATAACAAAAAGCCTCTACATGAAACGACTCACTCAAGCATCTAATTGTCCTCACAAGTAGAACAGTGCTCACACCATTATTCTACAAATGTAAATACAATGAGCAGTGGATAAGTCCTGTCTCTCCTTTTATTATGTTCCCTTGTTGTTTGAGTGGAAATATGGCAGGAACCTTCGGTTGAAGCTCACATTCAGTGAGAAATCACGCTCCCTTTCATTCACTTTTGAAAACCTCTCAAACATATAAATCTATATTAACATTTAAAGCAATGCTTACAAGTCAAACATACTAAAGGATTTACATGAGACAAAGTTTCAAAAGAATTTAATTTCCTCTAGCGTGTGTCATTATTCCTCATGCTTACCTTCTAGGATCTTATGGGTACATTGCATTAATACAGTGAAAGCAGTACCATTTTCTAAACCACTGATTAAAGTTCTCTTTCCAAAAGTCCTCTGCTCCTAGCGTTTAATACCCTTCTCATGCTCCACAAAGTGGGTATGAAATAATGTCAATTTCAAGAAATCCTCCAAATACTTCTTCCTTCCTTTCTTTTCTTGCCAGATGAGAAAAATTTAATGCTAATGGTATGGTGGAACTACTTTTGTTACATTTTCCCTAAGGAAAAACATGATTACACGACTTACATCTCTCCTAATAGGAGAAATTGTAAACAAACTTAATTGTCTAAATGCAATATTTCAGTTCTGACTGTAAAATTTGCTGTAAAGTAACAACCACTTGTATAAATCATGACGCCTCAACATCTGTCTCTTTGCCTGCCAGTCCCAAATAATAATATTTAAATAATCAATTTTATTTCAAAACTATTTCGACAAAGTAGCATGAAAAATCCGGATTTTTCTTTATAGCTTCCATTACACATCTACCAAACTATCTCGCCTTCAGGGAAGTGATTCATTAGTATAAATGTACAGTAATAATTTAAATCCTTATCCTTATGTAATTATATACAGACACGAAATAATTGCACAGACGACTGCTCCAATAAAAGGCATGGAGGCAATTCATGACTTTGATTTATTGAGATTTAATTGTAAAAACCATACATCGAACTAAATCAATGAATTCCAATGGCGAACGAGCAAGTACAACTCCTCAGTATAGTCTAACCACTTAAATTAGAATGCTTACACATACCGGCTAATTTCTACCTTACCGGCCCAGCTCGAAACTACCACCAAAATCATCTGGTGGATGCGACGTTGGTGGTCGCTGGTATGTCTTTGTATTGTATAGTATGGCTTTGGTTTGTTAACAAAGCTTGAAATTTAAAACACCTCCATGGAAAGCATCTCATCCATGAGTCACTGTTTCTGAATGAGAACCTATTGCCGGCATTCGTAACTTCATTGATTTAGTTACATTCAGTAAATAATTAACAAGCTTTTGCTTCACTGTCGAAAGAAATCATTAACCACAGTTTCGCAAGTTTTTAAATTATCCAATTTGAAAACTGACATTGCTTCCATTCTTAAACCTCTTCTTTGTTTACAAACGAAAACCATAGTCATACTCAATAAAGCATTTTTATTTTATGACTGCTTTGAAGAAGCTGAATGCTATTGGAACAATATTGCTGCTGTCGATTGAACGACCAATATCTAACTTGGTATCTTAACTTGGCTCTAGTTTTAGAGTTTCCAGTGGTGTTGGTGGCCGCAACCACAAGATGATTTTGGTGTTAGTTTCGAGCTGGGCCGGTAAAGTAGAAATAAGCCCAATTACCAGCACCTAAAATTTCTATCGTTTCGATGAAACTCAGAGCAGTTGACTACAACCCATTTAATAATAATGTTCAGGTTACAATATGATGCAACTGGAGTTCTTTTTATTGCAAAGCAAAAGTAATAAGTTGGAATGACTATAGCCTTAAGCGTGCGTCCACATTGAGTTGATATATTTTGAATCTGACGTTGGGTGTGTAGGTAAGTGTAAAAAATGAACTAAACTTTTGGTAAAGGGATGTATATTTACTGCATGTAGATACTTACTGAACATTCAACTGGAGTTGACTATGTTTGGCTTTTACTTTCTCTTTTCTTTTTCTTTCATTCCCTTTCTTTCATCTCCCTGTAGATTTTGACGAACTTACTCATTCTTCTTTCATTGTACTATTATTTACTGTTTGTGTGACTTCGAGAAATGCATTAATAGTATAGAGTTAAGACATTGCACTGTATACAGAGCCTTCTTATTTTTTTCCTGTGAGCTACCTATCAACTATATACAGTACTTAAGAGACACATAACTAAAAGCTGTACACAAGTAGTACATGCATGAACTGCTAAAGAGGAATTGGCATTGTATAGGTTGCACTCTCATATGTCCTTTTGTTATTTGTTTTTTTCTTTTTGTTATTCTCGTCGCATATGTTTTGTTGTTTTTTTTGTACACAAGGATAAAATTTGAATGAATTCCCAAACATTTGAACAGATAAGTTTTGAGCATAGAAACTTTTCACCCAAACTATTTTCTCTTTCTATGTATGTAATGTGTTAAAAAATCCTAGGCTTTCTCAAGAATTCATTTTCTACATCTGTCTGTGGCTTCTTATTTCCAGCTATGTAAATATTTGGTAGAGGATGTCTTTGTGGAAAACTTTTTTTCCTTTGAACTTATTCTTTTAATTGAATTTTTATTTTTGAACAGAATGAGAACACATATTGTCATTTAACAAAAAAATATGCACCGACAATAAATTTTGATACCTGGAAGAATATGTCACATGTGGCGTAACATTAGTTTCGCGTGAGAGGAAAAAAAAACTTGTGGAAAGTGTCACATAACTTTTTGAAGCATCAATTATTACTGTCAAATTGAATTTTCTTTTTCTCTCCGTAAAATGTTCTTTACACAGACATGGTAATTTTTTTCTTCTTTCACGCACTCGTTGAAACTTTGTTGACTCATTGAAAATGTTGGAGGAACCAATGCTAATGAGACAAGAATGGGAGTGACTTGTAGTAAAATACAATTTTTTCTGTGTAAATATTGCAGTCATTTCTATAGTATCAATTTGACATTGTGTGTGCCTTTTTTTTACAAATATTATGCATCCCTATAATTATACTTTGACTCTGACGTATAATATGTGGCTAATAAATATATATATGCATACTACTATACATAGCATACTATTGTGCAAAACTTTCTAAAATGGAAGTCCATAAAATTTTCAGATCCCTGCCAAAATCAGCATGACTGCCGCCCATGACATCATATAGCTTTTATCGTATATATTAATGCAGTGTAGCATGTCAAATGCATTTGTTCACAAATCTTCTGTATTATATTTATATAGATTTCTAATTGAATATTTTTCCCTTGCTAAAACTTAATTACCTCAGTATCCACGTATGTATCTATCATTACTTGCAATATTCCCAGAATAAAATTATTTGTGGTGCTTTTGAGTTTTTTGAATGCAATCATAAAGGTAAATTGTATTTCCTCAAGTATAATTTCTATCTAAATAGTGTATATACATATACATACTATAACTTACTGCCTCAACAATAAATCTGTATGATCCTGCCCATCAATAATCTCTGCAGCTATTACTCCTTGTAATTATTCAGTCACCAATTCTAATTACACCTACTTATGTACATCCGCACCGTTTGAGCCTCCTCCTTTGATTTGTTACTGACTTTTACTGACAAGACTGTTGAGTTATAGCTTCTCTACAGTAATGATACATTGATAATGAAGCTTTGGTATGCGCACACAGTATGAGTATGACCTTATACATATGTATACTCACTACCTCATAGACACCAGTTTAGTTCGTGCTGAAAATTTTATATCCACCTTTCGACAAGTTATATGGTACTTTTGTAATATAGTGTAATTATTATTTACTAGACTATGTCCAATAATACATTGCTCCTAAAGCTACTTAGTTAGCTAATGATCCTGAAAGAACGTGTCCACATTGCATTGGATAGGCTTGCTATATCAATGAATGTCATTATTCCAAGCTATTCCATTAATTTAGGTCACTATAGGGATTTCCTATTCTTTTAAGGGTTAGGGAAGGGAACACGTAGTGATAATCAATCTCGTAGTATAAATCCCGTAAACAATAGAGCTACACTCGTCGAAGTAGGTGTAGACTGCGTAGAGAAAATCCAATGCGTAAAGAAATGTTAGTTGAAACCCTTGGTGCCAATAAACTTCCGACTAATTTTTCTATAGTTTAGTACTTAAGTGCCGTAGTTTTTCTACCGTAGTTTGTAGTTTTATAGGAATTCTTACACGTAGGTAGAAAAGAGAGTGAGACTTGTACACGGATATAGAAACTGGAATAGCTTCACCCAGCTGCAACCAATTGATAGGATCGTTTAGTACCAATTATTTCCATGCGGCTTGGCAAATTGATGGAAAATCAGAGTTATAAATTATCTAAATACATGCCATTGCTTAGATATATTGTATCCATATATTTATATGCATAAGTGTGTGTGTGTGTGTGTAGAGCGAAAGTGGCTGGATAAATTGGTATTGTAATTGTAGAAATGTTGGTATAGGAAGCTAAAAGCAAATTAATTGTCATTACTTCCCTGCTGTGAGAGTCGTGTGTGTGAATGCCTTTGCCACAATATTTCCAATTATTTCCCTGATTTCCACAAGAGTCTCGACTCTATATACATATAAATGTATGGGAGATAGTGGCGAGAAGCAAGAAGAAGTCCTTTGCCACATATTTTTACTTTCCAATTCCATCACTTTTACTTAAGCTGTGGTGTTTATTAGTTTGCTTTTCTCCGATTGCATTGATCCCGTATTTGTACTAGCTTATATCTGCTATACTATACCCTATTACTTGCTAGGTATGTGTAAGTTTGAATTTCCCATTGAAATCCTAGAATCACATTCGTGAGCATGGAAACTACTACTCACTAGCACACTGCATACGTGTGGTTTCCTCCTGTCGGCCTTCTGCCTCTGAATAAATTTCTAGAGAATTGCCTGGATTTGGATAGATTTTCCTTTCTTTTTTGGCATCTCCTATGTTCTTATTTGCTCTTAGGGTGTTGTGGTATCATCGCTTTTTGGAAATATTGGGCAGAGCTCGTGTTTTCTGATTTGTAGAAATAATTATGTAAAGCCTGAATAGTAAAAGCTGTCTTTGTAGAATCTCCAATACATATAGTTCTTGTACTATCTACCTCCTACTTTTAAAAAATCTATGGTTCTAAAAAAATGCGTGTATAATAATCGAGTTTTTGGAAGATTATAAAAGCAGTAGTCTTTCAAGCATATGTTACGTAATGTGAAACTTTAGACGTAACCTTATGGGCCTCTCACGGCATAATAACTATATAGTCGTGTTTTTAAACGGAACTCGGAGTTTTAGTGAAAATGCTATGGAAGTTTCAACTTTCGCTCCCATCAATGCATTTTAATATGGCATATGAAAAAATTTCTCTTTGGAATCATTCATGGCAAGGGAATGGTTTTGGAAAGAATCCTTAAAAAGGTATTACTTTACGGGCTATGAATATTTAAGTGTACACGTTCGCAAATAGCCACTGACATTACTCAGAAAGCAGTAATCTTTTGAAGTTAGGGAAGATGAAGAAGTTTTGAAGTGAGAATTTATGTGTTGGAAGTTATAATAAGAGAAGATGTTTGGGATGAGGGGGAGAATGAGGAAAGAATTACATATACGTATATGTAGCTTCAGAAGGACCATGTGGTTGGAATTGTATTTGCATTCCTAGTGTGTGTGTGTGCAGAGCAGGACACTATATAGCGGAATACATATGGTAAAATATGAATTTACGAATCTCCTCTATTTGTTTTTTTTTTCGCTTCACTGTTGTTATAAATACTTAAGAGTTGTGGTAGTGGTGGTGGTAGTTGACGGTGAGTAATGACGTTGGTGTAGTGGAGAAAGTTCAGTGAGAGAAACTCATTGTTAATTTCATCTGGTGACAAGATCAGTGGAGAAGTCATTGCTCAGCCCAATTCGTCTCTGGATAGCCGTGTAGACAATTTTCTCTTGAGATGCCAAGAATTTCTCCATCCTTGGAGTGAATGGATTGAATTGGGACGGCTTCTTCCGTCTCCTGTAAATCCCTTCTTTATTCGTTTGTACGCAATGCATTACTATCTCGGACACAGGTTCCTGGAATTCAAAGCCAACATTTTTTTTATTCCCTGTACATATATACATGAATACATATAGGGTAACCGAATGTTCACAAAAAATACATACATGTATGTGTGTATAATTATATGAGCTTATCAAGCATACATAGTAATTTTCCGAAGTGCTTCATGGAGGGAACATACATACAATTCCTCTAACAATGGAGCACAAAGAATCGGACCGTTGCAAAGCCACCACTACCACAAGCCCAGAGCACATGATCGTCACATATATGTAGATACATCTATATATACATATATATATATACTTGTATGTACTTAATACTGTAACCTGTAGCGCAATGTACTTAAACTTGCTTTTACAAAGAAAAGTTGTCATAATTTTCGACATGCTCAAAATCCTTATTTAAATCCTCTCCTCTCAACGTAATTGGAGGAGGACTTTTACCTATACCTCCACATATGAGCCACATATTTGGTCTACAATGATATATATGTAAGTATAAATGGCAAGTATAGCTAAAGTAGGAAGGACTAAAACCATTCTCCGTCTATTTGCAGAGAGAAGGTTTGTCCTCAGGGGAAAATGAGTTGTTACAGTTGGTTGAGCTCCATATAATTCTCATGTCATCAACCTCAGCCCATAACCGAGAGACACACTTACATTTAGATCACATGTCAGTTCAATATAAATCGATCCCAGCGACAAAATTTCATCAAGCCCTAATTTATTAAATAGAGTCAGAGGAGTTTAAAAGTACAAGGTAAAAACAGAATGACGAAAATAATCCTCTGGACATATTTTACAAGCCTTAACAGTATTACGTCGTACCGTATGATAAATATAGTTACACTTGTATAACCAAACACAGAGACCTGGCTTTTTACGGTTCTCCACCAGCTATGAAGATAGATGGGCGAGAGAGTGAGGGAGATAGAAATTATTACAGCATTCCTTGTCACTCCACACTTTCAAAACTTTCTCCGTTCGTTCATACAAAATGTAAAATGTTCGTCCCTTTCTACATGGATCCACACGCTTGTATATATGTGCATAGTACTTTATTGTTCTCCTCATTAATTCTATGGTAGTATTTTCAAAAAGAATCTCACGTAAGAAAACTTTAGCCTGAGTCAGTTTACATTGCGCGTCCACTATTTAAAGGCCACTATGTTTGTTCAAAACTTACATTATGGTGAGAGAGCTAGAGCATTTATATACTTTAAACTTTCTCCTTGTGGAAAGTCTATCCAAGAATGTTTTCTCTCTACACTTGGAATTTACTTTAGTGGCCCCGAGTTGTTAGGGAAATTTCTTGAGGGAATCTGTTCTGAGATCTGAGATTCCGTCCATACATACATGTACATGCTTATAGGTAGTTGAATGGTAAATAATCAGGGAGTTCTAGTACCTTGGGGATACAAACACTATGTTCAAGAGCTTAGATTCTATGAAATATAAAGAAAATTTTGGACTTTCCCCTAGCATTTGTAGCCATGTCTTACCCCGGGTAATTATTCGACAACAGATACACTAGAAACTTACAGTGTCGAACTGCCTACAGTGAACGTCCTTATAACGGCCGTACGTATAACGGAAGCCTTGCTATAGCGGCATTAGTTTACCCGCACCTTTCCCATATAAGCCCATGTTAAAACCCCTCTGAATAACGGCCTATTGGCTATAACGGTCATAATTTGCAGTCCCTTTAGAAGCTGTTATAAGGACGAGTCACTGTCTTAATAGTTGTCTTAATAGTAGTATAGGAGAAAGCATTAGTGAAAGCAAAAATGAGCAGTCAGCGCTTACGTAGTTAAGCCCGGCTTTATTTATTAACTGCAATCCAAAGTAATAAAAAAGCAATGGTGTTTTTTCGGTGTCCTCATTTGCTCATGGAATGGGATAAGAATATCTCTTGTTTTTATTTCAAGAGGATACAAGGCAAGAGATACACATATATTCGAGAGAGTCTTAAAAAGCTTGGAAATGAGCACAAAAAAGGAGATAATTACTTGTTTACACTTTTTATGGGATGAAACCTTGAGGAGCATCATTTTTTGAAGTATTATGTACTACTCCTGACGTTGCGTTGGAAAAACTACCCAATGAGTGCATTTCTAACACATTTTTTCCTTCATAGAATCTTCTCCGCGTATGCTCTTTCTCCAAAGAATACAATTAAGTTTCAAGCACGTCCACAATATAAGCCGTATCTTGTGTATCATCCATACAAAAATACATCTGACAAAACAAACGGTCTGAAGTAAATGGAGATCAGGGTATTTCCTCTCTCTCTCTCGCTCTTTCTCTCTCGAGTCTCTCTTTGACTCTCTTAGGATATCTTAGGACACAGTCTGAAGGAAAATGTAACATACTAACGTATGGGCTATACGGATGGCTGGGAAAAGCAAGAGAGCCGAGAGGTAAGTAATGAAAGGAAGATGGTAGGAAAATAAATGGGTCTGAAAGTAAGGAGGCTCCCTTGAAAGAAAATTATTTGCTGAAATCGAACAGATTCTTTGTGGTAGGAAATGTACATAGAAGCACTCTGTACGAGTGCTACCACTCCTTCCCTAAAACTACTCAGGATCTTATGAAGTTGAACAACAAGTGTAAAAGCAAGTTCAAAGGATGAAAATGTGGCGATGGGATAATGTGCTTGGAATAGAAAATTAGACAGGCGGAGAGAGCATATAATGTGTGGAGAGAGGAAAGTATAGAGAGAGAGAACGTGGTTTTCTCTCACAGCTCACTATGTGCCAAGAAGCATGATTGCATCTATGCATGTGTGGACATAAGTTACCATACACATATAAAATAAGTGCCTGGACAAGGATGGGCTCAAAACTTATTAAATTGTAGACTGTTGGCAGATACAAGGCCCCCGTGACCTTACTTATATTTAACCCTGTGTATAAATGTACATATATGTATATATAATATAAGTACAACATAAGAAAAGGAAAAGGAAGAAATGAAATGTTTTCAGAACACGAAAAAGAAAAAGAAAGAGAGAGAGAGAGAAAGAAAAAGACTTGCCTCGAGAAAGTTGAGAATGGTAGTTAATTCGTGGGAAGTATTTTGGACCAAATGGTGATACATTGTAATGAGCAAAGGTCCCTTGAAGTGCTCTATCCAGTCCAGATTCGTCTCTGTCCATGACTTGGCCTTCTGGGCTACAAACTGGGACCAATCTGTGAAAGAAAAAGAAGGATAAGAAATATCCTTTCCTAGGAAGAAAATTCTAAGGACAAGTGATGCAATCAGAACATGAGTCAACTTTACCCTCACTTTCTCTTTTCCTCGCTCTCTGTCAATTTTCTGATTTCGTGTGATGTACTCAAGGATCAAAGGACATTGTCATTCAAAACAGGCTCGGCAACTTGTTCAAAGAAAATTTCCATACAAGTATTTATAGGAAACGGTCCGTCCCTTAAATTCGCATGTGAAAAGTTGGATTACATTCTCATGTAAATGTTGTTTCTTCTCCTTCGATTTTCCATACTAATTCTCTCTATTTTCCTATGTAGAAACTTTCCCTATCCCATGCCTGAACCTCCAATAACTTCCCACTTCAATTTCCTTTCTCCACGCTTTCACTCCAACTAAATCTTTACGTATCTCCATCTGGACGTAGAGTTCAGCCGGGGCAGGACAAGTGTGAGGAGGATGCATGCTCATACATGTATATAAATTCATCCAGGATATCAATCTACATTCAATTCTGGATCTACACATGACTTTCGACTTCAACAACGATATGTTTCTTCAATACTGAGATAGAGAGAGAGAGAGAGAGAGTCAAAAATCGGGGGAAAAAAAACTTGCTCAGCTAAATTCATTTCAACTCATCTCTTTTTGTCTGAGTGGTTTTTTACATGCAGTTTTTCAAGCTGTGTGTCAATGCAATTCAAATTTCCACCAACTACTTAGATACATCCGTTCATGCTGTAGGTTTGTCGGGAGATTTCTTACCCATAAGTTCCGTTAGCAAGGAATAGAAATGTGCATAAAATCCGTTAGAAGAGAGAGAGAGAGAGGGAGAGAGAGAGAAAAAGAGAGGGAAAGCAAGACGCACATGAGATATTTTCCCACAGCTGCATCTGAGTGAGTTGCTTTCACCAGGACGTACATTTACCTAGCGTATATTCCCCCCCACTGTACTGGGTGGTACAGTGTGGATAGATTCAAAATAAGCATTACCACTCTACTCTAGAGACTCGGGAAAATATATGTACGTGAGAAAAGAGGAGGCTGTATGTGAAATTATGGGAGATCTACAGCCTCTCATGATCTCTCTCTTGTGCATGCAAATGGATTCCACCACTAAAACCGGAACAAGTTTGGTTTAGAATTCACAAAGTTAAAGTCCGTTGGTGATTGTTTGGAAATGTCAAGCTCTTTATGTAGGCAAATCTGCTTTCAAGTACCTTTCCTACACAGATTGCTTTCTTCCTTGCTCTTCTGCTAAAACGCGGAGAAAATGTTCTTTTTTTCAACAGAAAAAAAACACCAGGCCTACTATCAATAGCCTCAAAACTTACAATAGTAATTCCTATAGCCTTTCCCTTAACTACCCCATTTACCCTACAGTCCCTTCCTACACCACGTGCGTCTATCAGTTCGTCCCCTCTTTGTATAACATTCTACACCCTCCGCGTACGCACTCCTTTTAAACCAGCTCTTTGAGCCAGGCTCTTGAAAAATTTGAGTAAAAGATCCCGCGTACAAACTCACCTGGGCTTTATTCAAAAGCTGTCATCCGAGACAGAGATTCATTACTCATGAAATTCGAAACAGAGGTATGACAGTTGGAAGTATCTAATTAAAATCCAGGCTTTGGATTTTCCATCATTCTGGCCCATGAGATTCCTTTGGAGGAAATACATACATACGTGCTTTTTATTTTAAAAGGCAAGAAGAAGAAGATGAAGAATTATTTTATTGAAAGAGGAAAATCTTTTCAAATTATTTTTCTAAACACCCTTACAATGCAATGATAATAATAATTAACGTTATTGCTGTAGGCGAGCTCCTATACCAAGAAAAATATATAGGTCGGAGGTAGGTCTTGGAATGTGCAAATAATGGGAAAGGTTACGTTGGAGAGAAACATGGGGGAAAAAACTCCTTTGCTTTTTTTTGTACATACAATAATAAATAATAGAGAGTAGATATGTACATGTTTGTAAGGTTTAAAATCCCTAATGGCATATATATGAAGGATGAGAGAAAGGGTGGATGTGAATGAGAGTAAATGAATGGGATATTCCTTTTGTCTTTTTGTTTGTAGCTCTCTCTCTGCTCTCCTTCTTCTTCTCCTTCTTCTTCTCTACTGCTTCTTGTTGTTCCCTAAATGTTCAACTCATTGTTTCCGTCTGTTTTTCAGGCACTACATATATATATGTAGCTACTTATTACATATTGTATCAAGAGCCCTGCACAAAGAGAGTAACATGTCCCTCCTTCTTACGGTCCCAAATGCTTTTCTATTATAATTTAGAAAATAGAATTATTTCGACTCCTGCTCCCCCCATTCCTTTTGTCCAAGGAATGTCTACTATGGTAGTTTTCTCATCAAGATTATTATATTACTGTACAGTTGGGACTTGTAGGGGTATGAATTTGTACATGGCTCATTGTATTTATTTTTATAGATAGATCGAGCGTACTATGTAGTATGTAATTGGTAACTACAACATGCATGGCCTATTTCATGCTCCAGACCACTTTATTCTGTCATGGCATATTTCCACAACTGGAAATCTATGGGAATTGTATTTTATTTTCTTGGTTGGTATATCTACTCCTACTCCTGTTCAACAGCTCGCCAGCCCAGTATCAGCACCATAAATCCTAGTCGAGTCAAGTGTGTAACCAAACCTCCATTTATTCCAGCCTGTCTTCTTTTCACATCGTCCTGGGGAATTTTCCTACTCCCTCTTCTCTCAATTCCAGCACAGTTTCCGCCTACATCCACGTCGTATTTATAGCTACACTACAGCTCTGTGCGTACGTACATTTTCACCTCACATACATCATATTATCTAATGTGCCATGCATGTAGGAGGTATATGTTCTTATATATAGCAACATATTAGCAAGTCATGCATGGAACAGCATGTAAGTAATGCCCAACTTTTTATTCTGAGCTCTGGAAAAATATTATTGACTTGAATTTTTCCACGTTCTAGGGATTATGTATATGTATTGGAAGTTTTTGTGGAAACATTTTTAGAGCTGTAACAATTTCTTACGTCTAAGCACATACATATAGCTACTTGTAATGTTCTCCTTCTCCTCCTTCATATGTCCTTAAGGTCAACGGGCCACAAATTATCAGCTACATTTCCCCCACATTTTTCATTTGAGATCATCAACAACTTCACCCTTGGAGGAAATTAAGCACATTTATAAGCTGCTAAAGCTCTTTAGTGCCAGTACCCATTTATCAATATTTCATCCAGCCACAAGTATATTAAAATATGAGTTGTAAGATAGAATCAGGACATTAGGAACCCGTGTAATAATCTTCTCAAGGTTCCACTAAAAGATACCATCAAAAATGATGATTTCAGCTCTATTTGTAAATGAAAGAATAACATAAAAAGTAGACTTGAAAAAAATGTACCCGCGACTCATTAACTCCAGCTTGAAAGTGAGACAGTAGACATTTTAATAGAATCCACTCCGTCACAACTAACTAAGCAACAAGGTTCCTCTTCCTTGCTGAGGTTACATGCCAAGCTTTTTACTCCTTCAGCTATTAATATCATGAAATTACTCATGTTTTTCCTAAACAAAAAGTTAACTCCTCATTTTGTAAATTATTATTACTTGTAGTACATATGTACGTAGATATTCAAACAAGGAGTTTCATTTTTACTCTTACCCTTTTAATACTATCTTGCTTTGCTTGCCCGAGTAGTAGTATATGTAATAAAGTAGAGTAACGGGAGAAATATGTTGGAATTTTAAGGTACATCAAGAAGCTACATTTATGTAGCTATAGCATCCTTTACAATAGGTGTACAAAACTACTACAAGGGAAAATGGAAAAAGTCAGCAATTGTTTATCATGCTGTCAGAAATAATTGCAAGTATGTAAACCATATATGTATTAAGAGAAAAGGGACACAGCTGTGAGAGAGAGAGAGAGTGAGAGAAAGTAACTACTTGAAGGGGCTGTACAAAATATATCATGTGAACTGTTGCCTGAGTTTGGGAGACAGAAGGAGAGAGAGAGAGAATGAAAGAAGCCTATTCAAATAAATTATCGTTACTTTCCTGGATTCACTTGACTTGTAGTAAAAGTCAGAAAGTTAGCCTTGTACTTACATTAAAACTTTCCCCCTCTCTCTCTCTCTCTCTCTCTCTCACTATATTAATTAACATGTATTTTGATAGGGGAACTAGAAGGAAACTACAAGGAAAGAAAGAAGGGGAAAAGAATGGCGAGAGAAGTAAATTCATTAAATACGAAATAAAACTTTGAGTCTTTTTGCCTGACTTTCTTCTTTTCTTACTTAGGTATAAGTTAAAGATAAAAAGGGGTAAAAGAAAGCTTGAACTTTTTACTTTATGGCTTCTATTTTTCATGTGTTATGTATCTATTTGTAGTACATACATATCAGGGGGGTGTGAGCGATTAAGAGTCACAAGGAAGACATGAATGTTCTTAATTCGCAACAAATATGTAGGTACATAGAGTAAGTAGTAGTTTAAAGTCGAATAAAATGTAGGTCTCCCTTCAAGTTTTTTCTTGGGCGAAGGAGAAAGAGGGTGGGGAGGCAGGAGTGGCAGAGAGTGAGATAGAAACTTATTTCTCCAGCAAAACTTTCCCTCAACAACATCCGCTAACCGATATTTTCTGGAACTTCGTCGCTTTACGATGATGCTAGTTTCTTCAATGCTTGTTATAATTTTATTAAGTTTTATATTAAAAGTTTTATAGGGTCGATACTAGAGGTTTATAACCTTCATTTCACACCTTCTCCTTTTTATTATCCCGCATAAAACCACTGGTACGATGAGCTGGGAATTGTTTCCTATATTTGCCAACGCACCACATGTAATTTCAATGTTGGTGAGATATCCCTTTAAGGTAAATCAACCCTTTATGAACCAACGGTTGGTCTTTGGAACATGAGGAGGAGAAGGAAGAAACGTACCCTAAAGAATTTCCACCACGTCTCTTAAATAATCGAGAGGAAGAATTCAAGGAATTACACCTACACACGAGCCTCAAGGATTTTAATTCAACGTTTTTTTATTCCACTTTCTCCACGTCTAAAATGCATGTTGTTTTTCCTTCCGTAAATGGTGGATGCTGTCTGAGTTGGAAAAAAAGGATGAGGTAATTATGTTGTCTTTCAATTATTATTCCAGTTTCCAATGCAATGCACAGTTAGTCCTAGAACCCATTTCGCGGACATCCCGCCTTTGGTAAAAAATGAAGCAGCGAATTTAATTTTTTTAACTCAATCAGGAGGAGCACCATGGCATGGTAAACTGCATCTTGGGCAAAAAAAGTTATGTCCCTGTTGTTACCATGGTAGCTGCAATAACGCCGTTTGTCTATTTTTTCAACATTAGTTAAATGGAGAGACAGCGTTTACAGAGGCTTGCCGCCTGAAATAGTGCTATAACGGGGATGCAAGGTAAAAACTATATTTTGACCAAAAAATTATGGGCATTTTTTAGGGGTACCGAAAATTTTGGCATTTTCATTATGAGACCTCAAAATCCCTTGCAAACATCCTTAAAATATT
>JAQFXU010001882.1:0-24633 GCA_034693705.1 Spatulosminthurus flaviceps | reverse complement strand
TTGTAAGCGCACAGAGTTGGAACTATCTCGTATTAAGGATTTTTGCATATAGCCCCTTTTGCACTTTAGCCGACGATTTATCTCAGACTTTATGTACAGCATTTCCCCAGATATCCGATTACTTTATTCCAAATGTACCATGTAGAAGCTCGATTAGTTGAACTATCAGAGTTTTGATCTGATAGAGTAACAATTAGCACGCAAAAGCCAAAAATTCCTTCAGAAGAATTTCCAAGAAGTTGAAAATGAATCAGACATAGAGACACTTCGGGATGCGGTTCAGGAAATATACGAGAGCGTTTGCAAAAAACGTACTCTGATCGTATTTGATAATGCTGAGAAATTTGGGAAATTCCCGAAGAAGGAAGGCATCTATGCATTTCTACCCAGGTCCATTCATCCTCGATGGGAGAAGCCGACTATTATTGCCACTTCGAGGATTCGATCCTAGAAAGATGTGAGTATACTTGAACTTGAATGGTTCCAAGACGAGGAGTGTTACCAGCTCTTATTCAGTCAATTGGGTTTGGAAGACACGGAAGACAACCGAAGACATGCTAAAGAAATAGCATTACAAACTCAGTTCTGCCCCTTGCAATACAAGTTGTCATTCATATCATTCGGAGAGGATCAGCTAAACGGCAAGCAGTAGGAGAAAAAGCTTACGCGATGCGAGATTTCGTGGCTGAATTAAAAGAGGGCGATAATGAATTTATAGAGCAGGAGCTTGATGAATCACCTGTCCCACACAGCATTTTGAAAATCTTTAACATTTCGTTTCGAAAACTTGAAGAAGAGACTCATGGGGCCCTAGCGATGAAAGTTTTAAACATCATGTCATTTTTAAGTCCGAACAATATTCCTACGGAGCTGTTGACTCCTCTATGCACGAAGGAAGAGAAGGAAGAACGGTTTTTGTCGGAAGCGCTTCTACTGCTCCACAGCTTCAGTCTTATTACAATGAAGGGAACATACTACCAAATCCATCGCCTCACCCAACGTGTTGTATTGCGTTTCGTCCCAATGATAAAATCATCACCAAAGAAGAGTTCACACTACTTATTCCAGCGTCTTGTCCAACGCGTGGGACAGCCTTTTCGAAAAATAGCACTACCAACGTCAAAAAAGGTTCAAGAAAACGAACTTTTGCAACTCACAGTGCAACGTTTTGAAAAAATACTTCAGAGTATGGAAGCGAAATCAAACATAATCTACGAGACACTTGAGAATGGCTATCATCTATCACAACATGTTGACCAGCGAAGCCCAATAACTTTACAGTTCCACATAGTTCTGTATCAAACATTAGAGTATCATGGAAAGTACACTGATTCAATCAAAATATTGAAAAAGATGTATCCGAAGGAAACGTGGAATATTGATCTGATTAGTCCCTCAATACTAACCATTTTAAAGGATTTTGCAAGAGTGTATGACAAGAACGGGAAGTATGATAAAGCCGTAGAATTGTACAACGCAGTTATTAAAAACGAAGAAGATTATCAGGGTAAAAATCATCCCTGCACACTAACCACAAAGCACAATTTTTGTGCTTGATAATCAAGGAAAATATGTCGACGCTATAGAGTTGTACCAACACGTTTTGGAAGCCCGGAAAACCGTCTTGGGTCAAAACCATCCGGATACTTACCACAAAGCACAATTTGACAAAAGTGTTTGATAATCAAGGAAAATATGACGACGCTGTGCAGATGTACCAACACGTTTTGGAAGCCCGGAAAACCGTTTTGGGTGAAAATCATCCCGATACGCTTACCACAAAGAACAACTTGGCACTCATGTTTGATAACCAAGGAAAATATGACGACGCTAAACAGTTGTACCAAAACTTTTTGGAAGCCCGGGAAAATATTTTGGGTCAAAATCATCCCCATACGCTTTACACAAAACACAACTTGGCAATCGTGTTTGGTAAGCAAGGAAAATATGACGGCGCTGTACAGCTGTACCAATCCATTTTGGAAGTCTGGGAAAACAGTTTGGGACAAAATCATCCCACCACACTTACTGCAGAGCACAATTTGGCACACATTTTGAATAAGCAAGGAAAATTTGACGACGCTGCACAGCTGAACCAAAATGTTTTGGCAGCTCAGGAAAACGTATTGGGTCAAAATCATCCCGATACTCTTTCCACCAAGCACAATTTGGCAAAAGTGTTTGATAATCAAGGAAAATATGACGACGCTGTACAGCTGTATCAGCACGTTTTGGAAGTTGAACAAAACACATTGGGTCAAAACCATCCTAGCAAAGTTACAACAAAGCACAATTTGGCAATCGTGTTTGAGAAGCAAGAGAAATTTGACGAAGCCGCACAGCTGAACCAAAACGTTTTGGCAGTCCGGGAAAACATATTGGGTCAAAATCATCCCGATACACTTTCCACAAAGCACAATTTAGCAAGCGTGTTTGGTAATCAAGGAAAATATGACGACGCCGTACAGCTCTACCAATACGTTTTGGAAGCTAGGGAAAAAATTTTGGGTCAAAATCATCCCAGCACACTTACCACAAAGAACTGATTGGCAAGCGTGCTTATTATATTTTTATTATTTATGTGGGTATCAGTGGATTCCATTTCCATTATGCTTTCTTTATTATGAGCAGGATATCGAAAATCGACTGTGTTCATCATCAGGCTATCTAACGATGTATAAATTACTAAGATTACTATTCTTACGTAAGCGCGCACGCTAAAGGGGCAGTACATCTTTTTTAATCAACTGTTTGTAAGAACTAAAAAACATTTTTACAACAATTTGTCTAGATTTGGAATATTATTGCCCAAATGTTTCTTGCAATTTCAATTGGATGATTTTCTAAGTTCTTATTGTTAGTTTGTCAATCTGTACCAAATATTTTGTAGTTTTAGTTAGTGGATTTTCTATGTGCTTAATTTGTCCATTTGCACCAAAAGCTTTAGCAGTTTTCAATGAAGGATTTTCGGGGTGTGCTTATTTTTAGGCGGACATTGCATTGGAATTTAATTTGTTTAAAGAAATAAGAACTTTGTTTAATTTCTAGTTCCTTCTGGCTTGAGGTCTCTCATAATAAACACGGAAATTTTTCCGTCCGATTTTTGGACCATCAATTGAAGTATTTTTTGCGTGTTTAATTGGTCATTACCAACATTTTTACGGTGTTAATTGATCTATTCTGTCCTTAAACATTTTTTAGAAGTTTTCGTTACTTTAAGTAATATGCGAATACCGGACTGGTGAAGGCTGAAGACAGTCACTTCATAAATTTTCATGTATTTATTATAATGGACTTTTAACAATGTCTTAAGCTGGTTTCGCATAGCCCAAATTAGTCCCAGTTGCTAAGCGACTTCATCCCGAAATCCCTGTCGCATTCATGATACAACCTGTCACTGACTACAACTGAAGAGCTATGCGAATTTAAAGCCATTTTCTTTTTTAAAGTCATCCCTACTTGACATGCGAAGCTTCTGCACAGTTTTGGAAAGTCAAGTCGCTAAGCAAATCGCTGAGTAAACACCTATGCGAAACCAACTTTAGGAAGGAATTGTTTCTAATATTTAAAGCAATGAGCACGGTGGTGTATTTAATTTGTCATTGCACGCTGCTTCAAAGTTAAAAAATTCATGTAATGTTATAAAGTTCATATTATTTC
Organism: Spatulosminthurus flaviceps; assembly: GCA_034693705.1. Lineage (NCBI taxonomy): Eukaryota > Metazoa > Arthropoda > Collembola > Symphypleona > Sminthuridae > Spatulosminthurus > Spatulosminthurus flaviceps. The sequence goes on along the minus strand of JAQFXU010001882.1, from coordinate 20,973 downwards.
GGTGTAGTGGGTAGTCTATTTCCTAATTTACAAAAGCTCTGTGAAAATGAAACCCCCAAACTTTTAGATTTAGAAGAGAAAGCATTATTCATAAAGTACAAGTAGAAATAGCCCCACTCAAGTTGTAAGTTGTAAGTAAGATCCGTCCTTCAACAAAGTACTTAAGTACGTATTAAGTGACATTTAGAAAATCAGGCAACTTTTCAAGGACCATCCAAAAGTTCATCCAAACTTGAAAAACGTTCATTTCTGAAATTAATGTTACTTTACCGGAATTATTCTGCTGTAAGCATATACCGGGCAATGTTTACATTGCACAGATTTTTCAAGGTCCCGAGTAAAATTTGACGCGAATTTTAACTGGCACAAAAATAATAATTAACTATTATTATTTTTACGGATTTGTGTAGTAATTTCCCCGGCCGCACTACAAAATAATTGTGCTTCCGTTGCACAATAATAATGGCAAATAATTATTACTCATAATTAATATTGATGAAGAGATGATGCCAGTCAAAAATGTCAAAATTATCTAAAATATAGTTGAGTGTAAGTCAAACTCATCCACCTATACACTTTCTCCATTCAGCTAACGCACTTTCTCTCGTAGTATGCAGCTTATAGAGTACAAAGTACAAAAACCATATTTGCTCCTTTACTCATGGCTGGATTCCACTTGGCGCTAAAACTTACCACATGGTGAAGTATGTAAAGGACTACAGCTTAAAATGTATTGGTTTAGGAACGTGTGTACGAAAGCAAAATAAAGAGTGAAAGTGGGAGTTCAATGTGATTTTCTCACTCCCACAGAAAAATAAATAGTTTATTTATAAATTCATTTATTGGTATTTATTATACAAAGCATAGAGGATTGTTGACACTCGGTGTATACGTTATTAGTATTGTAATTTGAATGTTAATTAATTAAAATATATATATAGTATTTTTCTAATGTTAAAAAGTGCTTGAATAAACTATTACTAGGAAGAACTGGAAATTGTGATAAGTTGGCTTTAAATTCACTCAGTCAGTATTACTTAACAAAAGTCATATTTTTGCTGTATGAATAGAAATCAGTGCCTTGTTATAAACAATAAAAACCCAATTAGACTATTACAAATACTCAGAAACTCTGCAGCTTTTTCCTGATAGACAATAGAACGGATATTGCAAAATCATTATTTTAGTATATATTGGATTTTAGTCCCGGGCTATAGACAATCTTGAGGTAGCTACTTGTAAAGTTGAGAGGAGATAAAATGTCAAATTCGGGGAAATCCGGTGAGGTTGACATTTGGCGAGATACGCCTGTTCGGTTGCTGGGTAAGAATTTTAAGCTTATACTTTTAGTGTGTGTAGGAGTTTGAGAATGTGTGTGGAATTTTAATGATGAAAATTTTTAAGATTCCTTGTTTTTCGGAATGGTTTGGAGCAATGTTTTTGGTGATATGGCTTACATGTACTGACACTCTATGTTGAGTCACCGAAATGAACACAAGTACTTACGTATAGTGACGGGAGAGAAATAGTAACAGTCATTTCCAAACACGTAAATTACCTAAATGGTGAATGAGAGTGACCAATGCTAGCAGTGCAAAAATGCTAATGAATTGAATATTTCTTGTAGAAGCATACACTTTTTTAACGATTATAATATGTGAAACTGTAAGGAGCAATTTGTATTTGTACGGATGAAATTGAAATATTATGATTGTTTTGCATTTGCCTCGAACTCAGTCTTTGTTTGCGTTTTATTTAAAATGGACAGGTAGTTAAATTATTTGGAGTAATTCGTTTCGATGGCGGATGCAGTTAATAATTACTAGTAATAATTCGCGAATAATACCAGTCTAACCTGAAAAGTTAAAAAGCAAGACATGCTGCCAGTTTCTAATTGTGACGAAAATATGGCGTGATGTTTGGTGCAACATTAGGAGCATGACTAATTCAGGATTAGATGTCATTGTGATTACAAATGTTATTTAGTCTTTATCACGATTTCCAAAGCTTTGTCTAGATTGTGGTCTAGATTTACAAAGACATAAACTTGTAATAATTGCACATGAAGTAAACGTTGATTTTACACGAATGGGGGATTTTTTTGGTCCAGCGCTTTTGCAAAATGTTTCGGAAGTAGTAATAAAATAATTAGTTTCGGCAATAGTTTGTGCATAGTACTTTGACATGTCGTAGGCAAGTAGCTTTTTTTCGCCTAATCTACATTTAATTGATAATGTATTTGACATTGCGTCGCCTAATAGTCTTCTTTTGATGTTGCAGGCTACGCAAATGAAGTGGTACGATTGTTTTAAAATAAATAGTTCTGAAAAATCTCGCTGGGAGGAAAACTACGAAACATTTACATTGTCAATGCTGTAACTTTTCAGGGAGAAAGCTTCCGGGCCTTGGTTCATCCAAAGGTGGTCCATGCCTCTTACGTAATTTCGTTTGGTTACTGTCTGGCTGACACAGTTGATAAGTCGATGAAAATGGCACGGGTAATCATAAATGGTCGGAATGTATATTATAATTTGTTGTTGGTGAAGTGGTATTAAGATGTACAACTTTGTTGCTTTTCCTGGTAGAGAAATGCCTCGACTGAAAAGGTGATGAAAACAGCTGCGGACACTCTACTTTGGCAAACATTGGCCTCGGTATTTGATAAGATACTGATTTTTATATTAGTAAGCAATAGGAATTTAGAATTTATGAATGAAAAATAATGCATTGTTTATATTTTTCAGGTGCTCATACCTGGTTACACGATAAACAGGATATGTGCGTTGTCGTTATTTGTGTTCCGCAAAGCGAAAATTAACCCTGTAACATCCAAGTGGACAACAACAGCCATTGGACTGGCAAGCATTGGTGTTGTGTACCAGCCCATAGATCATTTCGTGGATTATCTCATGGACAATACTTACAGGAAATGGATTAGATAGTCGCCATGATCGGAGTAGAAAAATGAAAACACTGCCAACTCCAGTGTCTCTGCCCGTGACCTGGCTAGGCATTTATTTAGAGATTACGGCTTTGATCTTTCCTATACCTCTGATGGAGTAATCTTTCAAGAAGCAATACTAAAAAAGCTAATTTGCCTAATAATAAACGTAGTACAGAGCCTTAGTAACACCAAACTAGTCATTTTCTATAAAAGTAACTATTAATTGGATGAGTTGGATTGAAATAATGTCGGCTTACAAAATATGGACGTAACAATGAATGTTCCCTACAAAGAATCTGGGACAGTCATGGCATCAATGAGCAGCTTTTCAGTGAAAAGTAATGTCTTAAGGAAATAAATTGTTTTAGTCTGTAGAAAGCAGCGTTTCTGCTCTGGAAAACCATCAGCATAAATTATTACTGTTGTTCATTTCTATTTGAATGAAGGGAGGATCCCATGTGAATTTGGTCGTAGAAAGACATCAATGAACTTGTGGTTACGTTGAAATTCTACTCGAATGTTATGACATACTTGGAAGTATGAAAAACTCATCATCATGTCTTCGTCCAAGGCCGGAGATCTACTGTACCGATTCATTCAAACATTCCTTGAATTCCCCACGAGCTTTAATTGGAAACAGTTGCTTTTTAATCCATCTCTGTAGTATATGTAGAAAATGTACTTAACTGAGGTACACGCACTGGCAATAAGAGTACACACGCCAGTAAATCTACTGCAAGAGTGGAAGTAATCAAGCGTTGTCAACTGTTTCTATGCTCAATGCTCACTCAGCTTCAGCCTTTCATTGAATCAAGTGCCTATAGACTTGGGTAACTTGGGTTGTTCATTCAATGCCTCCTTAGTGCTGATTCGGATTTGGCGCGGTAGAACTGAACCTCTCAGATACCAAATCCGATGAGAGCGAAATTTTTACTGCCTTTTTTCAACTGTGGCTATGATGTTTTATTTAGTTTTAGTCCAAAAACTTCAGACTCTTATTCTGGGTTAGCATTGCCTTGCAACTTGCAACACAACGGAATCGTTAGCAGTGAAGGGATAATTCTGGAATTTTAATCGAAAGGGTCTAATTTATACCTAACTAAGATTAGCTCAAACTGACCCTGTTTCATCAATTTCAAAAATCATCAAGGTGTGGACGTCAAGTTCCTTGTCTTGATTTCCACGGAGAATTAATTCAAAATTGGTTTTAAATACAGCTTAACTTAATCGAATTTAACCTTAAAGGGCAGAACAGCAGTGGTGGGGCTAGACGTCCCGGCAAATGTATAGGGTTTTTCCAACTACAGGATTGTAGGTAAGCTTGAGCTGGTTTGGCTGTAAATCATTTGCTAGTGATTGTATTAAGTAACTAATGAATAATTTGTTAGAAATGAAGGTGTTTTGTAACCAGCGGAGTCACGTCGAAATTGCTGCCACTCTAATTAATTATTGTATTTTGATGGATTCATTTTAGGATGACTTCGGAACTCAGCGTTAGTTGAGGTGATCTGGATGAAAGTTCTTCTTGTGTGTTATTCATCGTTACACGACCACAGGATCCGCTAGTATCAACTTAAAATTCAAAAATGAACTACGATTCAGCAGGGCTAATGGCCGTAAGTTTTACAAAGGCTTATAGTACTAGTTATACATATTATGTAGGATTGATAATCTTGGACCATCCGTAGATAAATGGGTTAGTCTTTTCGAATGTGTTTCTTATATCGAATATGTCGGAAGTTCGTTTTGGAGGTAAAAAAGAACATAGTGTTCAACAATTGGGAAGGTTCAAGAGTTCATGGGGCTAACCTTATTTTGATTTGGGGCGCTCTTGTTACCCGTTTTCTTCTGGTAGTTACCTAACCAATGGTGTGATATTTTGTACCTGTGAAATATGCGAAACGATTTGTATAAAATGTGGATGAAAACTGTTGTTTATAGCAAATCCAAGCCTTAATTGCAGCACCAACATCTTCGCGTTCAAGAACCAATAACAACAAACATCCTTATTTTAAGCGACCTGGTCGAGGTCATAACCATGACACATGCGATGCATGTCGGGAAGCTGGTGATCTGTTATGTTGCGATACCTGCAGCGCGTCGTTTCATCTTATGTGCGTTAATCCTCCCCTAGATTATGAGCAAATTCCTGCTGGTGATTGGCGCTGCCATCGGTGTCTTAGTACTCAAGTATGGTTCACTGAATTTACACATATAATATCTCAATTGCAGGTGAGGGTGGTAATTGATAATTTTGTAATATATAGGGAGATTCGACTGGTGAAGGTGATTCGGGTAAAATGTTCCCACCTATTGGTCGTAGAGCGGGTAAGAAACGAACTGCTCCTCTACCCGCAAAGGAACCGCCTTCGAAAAAGCCTGCTTTAGCATCTAAGCTCAATAAACGAATAACTGCCAAAGGGGGCAAGGTCGTATCCGCATTTTTTAGCCAAGCAGTTGAATTTGCTCGCAAGATGAATCCGGAGCAGTTTGTTCTTCCAAAATATTTGATGGAGTACGGGGCTTCTCAATTCCCCGGTAAGTTTGCATAATGCACTGTTATGTTTTTGCTAAGAATGAGTTTCAGAGCTGTAATAACCTCTACCGTTTTTATTCTTTGCAGGTGCTCCACGTCCACCAGCTAAAAAAGGTGCATCTAAAGCAAATAAGCAAATAATTGAAACGGAAAACGGGATGGTGCCTTCGCCAATCGTCGTATGCTTCGTTTGTGATGTGTTAGTTGATCAGTTTAATAGTATAATTAGATTCGGTTTTGGCAGCATAAGGAAGTTTTCAGCAGTATCTTGATGATTTTATGTGTTTTCAGATCTTGCCGTCGAAGTCCAATTATTAAATGCGATGCTTGCTCTGCCTCATTCCATTTCGAGTGTCTAAACCCACCGTTGACCGGAGTTCCTCAGGGGAGGTGGCTGTGCCACCTTCACCCGGAACCCACACTGGAGCATAAAACATTAAAATCATTATCGTTCACCGAGCGGGTCAGATTGTATGATTACGCCAAGCAACCAATTGATCCAGTGCAAGTTGCGCTAAAGTTTGTAACGAAAACTCAGCGAGCGAAGTACTCGTATTTTCGTTCTAAAGTTAGAATTAAAGGGAAGGAGCTCACACAGGTGACGTAGTTCATATTCTATAGAATTACTATCATCTAGTAGATCATTGAATATCACTTTCTAAACAGTCTTAAATTTATCATTAGGTTCCTGGTCCTGTAGTTGACTGTTACATCAATGAAGATAATGACGCAGACTTACCTGAGTGGCCTACTTTCAATCAGCTGCCTATGTATAACAACTGGAGAAACACCACAATGGTATAAAATTTGTACAGTTGTTTTTGTATCATGTAGTTCATTACCTTACCGAACCAACTGCCAAACAATATAAACTTTTCCAGGTTTGTCAACAGAACCACCCTGATGCAGGAATTGCGCCAGTGTCGCCGCTTGATTTGTTAGCTCAGGTGGCTGCTAACGAATTGAGAGAACGACACGGCGCTGACCAAAAAGTGTCCGAATCAGTCGCGTTTACTAATGGAATACCCAGAGATTATGCATTCTGCGGAAGTAGTGAGCTCAAATCACAAGCACAGACAGAAAGAACGGAAGCAGGTCCACATTCAAAATCAGATGTGAACATGGAAAAAGCTTTTGATGCTCTGAAACAGAAATCAAAGTCTCACGAAGGCGGTATTTTAGATGGGCTCGATTTAGAAACTGTCTTGCTTTTAGCTGCACAGAAAATGCGGGAGCTTAAATGCAATGAAACTATTGAAACCTCCAGCAAAGAAAGCAATACCGGTCCAACCAATGGACCTGGCCCAAAAGTTGTCAATCATTACTATGATGACCGGGTACCAGCTACTACGGTTGGAATTAAAGCGTTCGAAAAAGATAATGATCAAGATAATACAACTTTGCAACCCTGCAAATTAGATTCCCAAGAAGTTGTAGAAGTATCGAGTGAATCTAACGGAAAGGTAAGCTGTATTACTGCCTTAATTTTATTACAAGTTCTATTTTAATTCTAACCCGAGTTTGTTTTCAAAGCCTACGTATTCACACTTACAGGTTGAGAAGCTAGGAAGTTTCAGAGATGCAACTGTCGAAATATCAGTGCCTTACATAAAACTTCTAATCATAAATCAACAAAAAGAAATAATGTTTAAAGAAGGTGAAGTTATGATTGGTAAAGGTCATGTGGCGCTTGACCTGACGAAGTATGTTCCCTGTCCAAGCGTGACTGAAGAGCATTGTTGCATTTACTATGATTATGTCGGGAGCCGGTGGGAGCTAATTAACTACAGTCCCAATGGTACAATTGTAAACAAGGTGTTGTATGGATGTGAGCCCACCACGAAGAACTCGAAGAATATATCTTTCATGGACAATTTTCATGGAGTTAAACCCTTTCAACGTGTTACAGAGCCAAATCATGTCATTAAAGATGAAAATACTGAGGTAGCTGTTTTCTTTGTGATGTAATATATTAGCACATTTATTTTACGATGCTCACTAAGATGCACAATTTATTGAAGCCATTGTATTGAAAACATGAGAACTAATTTTGACGTTTTATTTAATGTAGCTAAGCAGCGATTGCCACTGTCGGCTTAATCAAAGACTGCAGCCCAGGGAAAGCCTAGAAATGTCTGCGTATTTAGAAGTAGGGAGTAGAATCCAGGTAGGTTGTATCCGAATCATGGTAGTTGACTCGGGCTGTGAAAGTAAAATGGTTCCTCGGCAATGGCTAGTGTATAATGGCTTAAGCCATGTTCCACTCCATGTGAAGAAAGAATTATCTACCGAACCTGGGAAAAAACGGTATCAAAAATTGACATCAGTAGCAAGTGATGATGGTAGAGAAAGTAGTGACTCCGATGATGCTGCGGCAAGTCTTCCCATAAAATCTCCTAAAGAAAGGCGGAAAAGTATCACCAAAACAACATCTGTGCCACGTGGTGGAGCGCGTGGCAGGGGCCGTGGACGGGGTCGTGGATCTCTTGCTGCACGAAGAAGAGCAGAAAGTGTTCAGAACAATAAAGAGTTGCCTGTTAAAAAGTTCTCTAACCGTGGTCGGAAACGGAAAATTCCGATTTCGGAGCCATTAGTTGTAGTCCAGAGTAACGGGACAGAAAACTCAATAAAGGAAGAGTCGTCTTTAAAGATGGACGGTGCAATTGGCGATCATGACTACGGTGTCCCCACTGCGATTCGGAAGGTTAAACCGCTTGAGAGTACAAAGGAAGGAATGAAACAGGAACTCCGGGGCGGTGATCAGATTTCCCAGAATAAATTACCGGGTGTTTCGAACTGAGCAAGACCTTACACCGTACAAAAAATCTATTTCTTTCATTTCGTACTAACTTTCAAATATTTTTCAAGTTTGTTTAGTAACCATGTGTACTGGAAATCTGATTAGAATAGCAAATCCGGTAGTACTGCTTTTATGTCCAAGGTTTCCCGTACAAAATATATAATATAGGTAACAAATCGGCTAAGTGTAATCTACGCAACTGAGTATATCGTGGTGGTTTTGAGACGAATGACAGGTATACATAGTAATATACTGTTGATCCTATTTGTTTGCCGTTGGATGCCATCGACTAAGTATCTTTCGCCATCGTCCCTCCACTTTGTTGTTGGAATTTCTGATGCTGCATTTTGAGATTTGTCTAATTATTTATTTCCTGTTTTATTTGTCCAGTCAAATATCTGACTTTCTCTTCTGTACAATTTCCCGATCACACGAATAATCTTGATGAACTTTTAGGAAGGATTTAATGGATACAAGACACTTTTAATACTCAAACCTCTACACGTTGTAGTTATTTATTAAACAACAACCTCCACTAAAAGGGATTTCTGAACATATATTTTATGACTACAGGCAATTAAATTATTCCTAAACTTACAGTTAATTGATTATACCTACATTTATAGCTAATTATAGGCCTTTCTATACTTTTATTATACACTTTAAGCGGTTTTCAGTTCCGCCAATAACTCTACCTGTGTAAATAAAAATTCACCCTGAATTAGAGTTTTTAGTTTCAATAAGTTCGGAGTTAGAACCAACTTGGTTCTGGGATTTGTTTAAAAACAGCATAATATATTTTGAAAGTTGTCAATCAATGTCATGAAAACCAATACGAACTACTCGTTATTATTACATGTACCGGTTACTGGTACCTTTAACTGCTAGTTACATGCGTGTTGGATCTGCAAAAATAAGTAGCAGTGATTTTGTTGTTAATTCACTAATTTGTGCATGATTTTCATTTGTGGTGTTGCAATTCATGACAAGATGTCAACCGCCGCAGCAAGTAATAAAATTTACAATAAAATTCTTTCAGATGTAAACTACAATATTCTATTTTCCATTCACCTGATGTTTAAAATTGACTTGAAACGTTGCAATTTACAACCAGTTTTTATGTCCACCAGGTATTTTTCTGGCTTACGCAGTTAAATACTGGCAAATGTAAAAATGGGGTATTGAGTGCAGCGTGAACATATGTACAACTTAAAATTTTCACAGGACTCTTAAAAGCCCTCGATCTTTAGTTTAAAATGCTTTACTCGCCCGATGTCTGATCAAGTAAGAACAAATGTCCGGAGATTTACTATGTTTTACTTACATTTCCATTTCAACATGATTTATCCAATCCAATGTACAAGTACATACTGGAATTACTTTAATACCTATTAGGAAAGTACAGGTGCAAAACATCGTACAGTTTCGCACGTATTTTTGCAAAATGTAGAAAATATATTGTGCATAGCTTTCACAATTCACAAACTACGTGCAAAGTCCTGTAGAATCGAGATCTGAATGCTACCAAAGGAAATCAATTTGGATGCTGTAGAACTTCCACCGATTTTCGTTGTCGGTAATAATTCTGTCCTAAAGTGCTCATTACTACTGTGTTCATCTAGGCACCTGAGCAGCAGCTAAATATGACTAATCTCAATGTGTTTTCCTTGAATTCAATGAGCTTAATTTTTTGCTCGTAGGGCGTTTAGTAGATGATCACGAAACAGTCAACCCAACATCCCATATCAACAGTTTTTATCTGGCATATCTGGCCTTCAAAAATTTGCTTTCGTAAATTTATTCTTCTACATTACAATGCATCTGGAAACTACATGGACAGAACGTGTACTTCACGTACATGTTTAGCATCAGCAATACATATAGTTAACATTTTACATAGCCTGAAAACACTTATCTGAATCTTAGACGCATCCCAAGAAGGAACAATATTTTCCATATGGAGCGCTTAAATGCTGGCACAGAGAATTTGCAAAAATAATTGTTAAATTTTGTAATGTATTTATACACGAATAACATTTTATAATGCATCCTTACATGTAAGAGCCCAGCTCAAATGGCTTGTATCATTGAATTATGCATGGTGTAAATATTTTTCATAAGAAAGTTATAGTAAATGCTTTACCGTTGTTTATGAGAAAAATACTATTGTTTTGGGCTGAGTTATCAACTTGAGTTATTGATTTCCTGTGGAAATAATATAAATAATATATACGTCTATACAACTTAACTAATTAAAAGCATATATTTAGTTGCTACAATAGTAGTATTATAAATACTATAAGCTAAATAGATAAATGAGCCCACAATTATTGTGGATTGGGGTTATACTTAATAATAAACAGTTTTAACGTCCAAGAGACAGTCTTCAATTTTAATGAGGCGTATGACTTGCAACAATTTAGCATTTAGCATGAGTCAAACGCCGCTTTTAATTTTAATTCAAGAAGATACATAGCTACAAATATTATTAGTCTTTGATGTGCGGACAGTGTAAAGCACAGTCTACACGTTTTACTTATTATTAAATTTAGAGGTGTTATTTTATGTAAAACGAAATAACAGGACTTTTGTTATGCAAACAGTATACCTGCCTACATTGCACTGGTTTACATGAAGCGTTTACTCTAGATTATCTAGGTTTACGTTGTACACGCCAATATTGTACTCCGCTTTCAACGAAATTCGAAACTGAAATATACAGAGAGAAATTCATTGTGGGGGGCGAATCTTGTGCGCTAACTAGTGTAGAAATTTCAGCAAGGGTTTATCAATAATTCATGTTTTCTTAAACTTTCCCAGCGAAAATAAATAACCATAAGTATTAATTATTACTATTAAAGGCTAACGGCAAGCTAAATTGAGATTCACACTCGAATAGATAGTACAATATGCAAGTAGCGACATTGCAGGATCAAACGCGTAAGTGGTACAACGCGTAACTATAATATGATGACTTCCCGGCCATGACCACTTATCAGGAAAAGCTATACTGAAATATAGATCACAATTACACAGGAAACATGCTGTGACATAAAAAATACAAATGTACATTTTTGCCTAAAGGTCCACCAATAAACACATAAAATAATATTAACATATGGAGGGGATAATAAATACGTAACGTAAAAATGAAGACTTTATTGCATGTTGGATTATTTCAACCTATTTAAAATGAGTGAACTGCGCTACAAAAGATTTTCAACTCAAGATTATACATGCTTATTGCGAGCAATTGGCTGCCAGTTCACATTCAACATTTAACAATAATTTCTCCCTCTCAATAAATGGGCGATTACTGGAAAAAACTTGAGCTTTGCGTTGTTTCTTGTCATTGTGAGTGAGGGGTGGGTGGCTAAAGTAATAAAGGAACGGGCCGGACACTAGGGAAGAATAATAAAATTATTGTTGAAAAGAAAATATGGAAGGTAAATAATCAGTGAAAACTCTTAAGTTATTAAGTGATTGCACGAAGCATTCCGCAGCAAACAATAACATACATCAAATTAATCCGAACATTAAAGATTTCTTCTATTGCTACAGTCGGCTGCTCAACAATATTACGTATTGCTAGATTATACTTCATAATTATTAATTTAAAAAATTATCACCATTACAAAGGGAAATAAAGAACATTGTTGTACACCTTAAATACTTAAGCTATGTTTACGCAGCCGACCGATCCTGAGGATCTGTCAGGGAAAACGATTTCCTCACAAGCAAAAATAACACAGTTGCTTGCCGAAACAGACGTTCATGTACAAGATTCCCTGAAAGTGCTTCAACAAGATGAAACGAAACATAAAGTCTGGAAGGAATTTTTATCCACTCGTAGGTCAATCACAAATATTAATAATACGACGTTACTTACTGGCGGGATGAGTTTACTGTTAACCTGATTCGCTTTTAATTTGATAAAGAGCAATCCAAAAAGGAAAACGGCGGTACAAGAACAACAAATACGACTCCCTCGGCAGGAGAATTTGATGGAATTATGAAGCTAAAAATTAACAAGTCTATGACATGGTATTGGTAATGACGTAGGAAGACTGATTTAAAGAATGAAGATGCACGTTGTTCAACAACATTTATTCTTGGTCTTATTAGGGTTCCTAGATCCTTTGCTGCCCGGATGACTTGGCAAATGAACTACATTAGAGCTGCTATCAGGTCGTTGTTGTTGCTTTTTAGTATGCAAAACGGATTCCGTTATTGACATAAACATCTGCAAAGAAAATGTTTTTTTGTCAAAATTTCGCACAATAGAGGTAAACATTCCAATAACATGGGATTGTTAATTGAATCATGAAACCATTGAGAATAAAGATTTGAGGTTTCCAGAGGCTGAAAATTACCTCTTCCACATTTATATTATCTTTTGCACTTGTTTCATACAGCTTGATTTGCATTTGATCAGCGTAGCGCTGCGCATCAGTCGTCAGAACCACTTTCCTTGAAGGGTCGTCATTTTTGTTACCCACCAATACTTTGTTTACCACGTCGCAGTTTTGCTCAATCTCATGAAGCCACCGTTTAACGTTAGCAAAAGATTCGCCGTTAGTTACATCGTAAACAATTATCACGCCATGAGTGCCTCGGTAGTACCTGCAATTATTACACAATTATTGTTATTAACTCCATAAAATCGCTTCATCGTTTAATCCCCTTCACAACATATAAATACTTCCGTTAAGAACTTGATATCAACACATCTTACGATTACAAGCAACACTAAACGACAATGACCAAGAAAAAATCTCACGTAGACGTAATGGTCCTAAAACGCTCCTGACCGGCTGTATCCCAAATCTGAAGTTTTACTTTCTCTCCATCAACGACCAGCGTTCTTATTTTAAAGTCAACCCCAATAGTTGTGATATAGTTAGTGGAAAAAACATTGTCAGCAAACCGGAGTAAAAGTGCACTTTTCCCTACACCTATTGATCAGTCAAAAATTATTTGGTACATTAATAACAAAAACACTTACTTAGAACCTTTAAAAAAGCAAAATGCATTACAAAACAAGATATTGCTCCACTTACCGCTATCTCCAATAATGAGCAATTTGAACAAGTGGTCGTACTCTTTAGACTGTCCACCCCCCCGTTGGTTCGCCATTTCACGTGACAATAATTTGAGTTGACTTTAAGTGAGTCTGCAATAATTCAGAACAAACCTGCTGGTTATAAAATAAATCTTAACAATCAAATTTAAATTACCACGTCGCCTCTCACTCCCCAGCCATGAGTTTTACTCCAATCTTTCAATCTTCCATCTACAATTACAAATATTAAAATCCGAATCCAAGTATTCCTGAAAACTATCCCAAAATTTCTGACTCCAAACCTAAAATGTACAAGCACAGCACATCACTTCTCTAATATACTTACCACCAACAATAATTACTATAATTTTCTTCCTCACGGAATAAGCCCGCAAAAACTTTTTATCAACTCCAACTTACACCCTCAATCTTATCACAAGCACAAAAATTTGACTCTCAATTAGTTTCTTCTTTATTGCATGGGTGCGTACGAAGTACACACATTAAATTCCTATTGAATTGAAATACAAAAGTCCTAAAAAACCTTTTTCCTTATCCTTACAACTAACAATACAAAATACAACTACTCACTGGTCCCAGTGCTCACTGTATTCTATATAATTATACACACTGCGAGTAGCTACTACCAGAAACAAGGTCATTGGTCAATCCCAAATTGCTCTAACCTAAAGATGAAAAACGGAGCTCTCTTCCACTACAATTTTTTTGCCTTTTGCTTTTAAAAAGTGACCTGGGCGTCTTCAAGTCCAGTTAGATAACATCCTTTATAACACAAACTAGGTTTCTCAGGGCAACAAAGTTCGAGCAAAAATTTATATTGTAAAAAAGTAGTCAAAAAAGTCCTCTCCGTTTCCTCAGTCTGAGTACTACCTCACTGATCAAAAGAGGTACATGTGTGAAGGAATAACTAATAAGATTAGTAATAATTAGATCACCAAAAGAACTAGTAGTATTCAACTTGGAACAGGATTGTAAAGACAAATTATTGGAAACGATATACAACAACTACAACAACACTACGCCTTCAATGCTTCAATGTATATAGTCCCATTAATAAAATATACACTCATCTGTCCGAGATTAGTTATTTTTATTAGTCATACAGCTCATTTAATAGAGATACACTCCGGCTATTGTAACTTCTTGTAACTCACTCAGTCACCACACATATGAAATATAAGCATATCTGAACTTACTATTACTGCTACAACTTGTTTAATTTTTTCCACCCTTTGGAATAAAATTCAACCCGAAATGAAACAGCAGTACTCGACTAAATGAGTATTCGTCACCTTTTCTATATAGACATAAGTGCACACTACAAATGATTTACTAATCTATACATACGTTTTTAAACATGTATCGTATCTCTAAAAACTCCTTTGAAACCTGCAACTTTCTATACAAATCCACAATGTATACATATTGCATCTATGCACTAAAGTCCAAATATTAAATGCACTTTAGAATTGATTATTAATACTACAAGTCCTCTCAGTAAAAACAAGTGTTTTTCACTCACATATGTATACACTTTGTGATGTATACGGTGTATGGTGTAAGGGTAGAAATATAATTGATGTATAAGTAAGCAAGCAAAGTATATATTTATACTTCCACTGAGTTTTTAAATCTCTCTCTTTAGCTCTGCGAGTCTGCACTCCGGACTTCCTCCTCTGCCATCTTTACCGTCCAGACCAGAGACCAGTGAGCCTTTTTCTTCTCTCTCATATATTCCTATAGCACAAAAGGAATGCCATAAAGGTCCTTGCTGTTTGTAATACAATCTACTTCACAGCTATATAGTCCTACCCTACTGTTTAGCTCTTCAGAGTAAAAAGCTATATGACGAGGACCCGACTATGATTTCAGCAGCCTTGAATGGGTGTGTATATGTTCAAAGGCGCGAATTTAAATACTTTCGATTTTAGTGCGGTTTATTTTCATTGGGTATTGGGTACAAACGAGCCTGGTGCTGGTCGGATTCTAGATTGAATAGAACCCTCAAGTCTCTTCATTTCTTGTAATATCTATTACCTGAAATAAAGTGTGCGTCGAATGAAGAAATGCGGCTTTTGTGATCTAAAAGTTTAGTGTTTTAATTTCTTTGATGAGGAAAGACCAGGCTTTGCTGGAAATTGTGGTAGCTAAATTGGTTTGAAGTTTGAGGAAGGAAAAGACGCCGTCAGTGGGAACTGGAACTTTTGTAAGTGGATTTTTTTTTAAATTTTGCGACTTTTATGGAAGATGGTAAAGGTGTGATTTAAAGGGGAATGAAATGGTTGGTAATTGTGAGAGGTGGAAGTTGAAGAGTAAGTGCTAAAGCTACACTTGAAATGTGTTTTAAGGAAGGTAGTGAGGTTTATTAAGATGAAGAGGTATGATTGAATTGTAGGTTAGAAGTGATATCAGATGGCTTCGACGGGTAATCAAGGAGGTGGTGGAGGGGATCAGAAGGGTGAGAGGAAGAGGAAGGAATCTATCGTTGATCTGACGCGATATTTGGAGAAAATGATTAGAGTGAAGTTTGCGGGAGGCCGGGAAGCGTCTGGAGTTCTCAAGGGATTTGATCCACTCTTAAATCTTGTGTTAGATGATACTGTGGAGCATTTACGAGGTGAGATTACATACAGCCTTTAATTGAAATGGGATGAATTTAAGGACAACGAAACATGATGAGTGCTGGGCACGAGGTAGGTGGTTTTGGGGAAGTATGTATAAAATAAGTCGTACCTTTGTACAACTCGTTTTTTTCCGCACAGAACAGATATACTAACAAGGAGGAAGCTAGTATGCATTACATTTGAATGGTAATAAAAGTTTGTGTCAATAGACTGTCTGAACGGAAGAAACGGGATGTATGTAGTACATACTACAAAGTATAATTAATTACTTGTGAATGCTGTAGTCCGGGTTACGGGTAACAGTAATAAGATGGGATATGAGGTTGGCTGACTGCGTACTTACGACATTGCGTATTTTAGTTGTATCTTATGTGAATACGTAGTAGACGCCTGTTGAGTTAGTTGATAAGTTGCACTGGGTGACTTTGATGTTTGGAAACCAGTATAAAAGTTTTGTTGGACTATCACAGATCCTGATGACCCGATGAGGCTTTCGGAGGATACGCGGCCGTTAGGATTGGTAGTTTGCAGAGGAACTTCTGTCGTACTGATCTGTCCAGCTGATGGAATGGAGCAGATATCAAATCCATTCGTTCAAGCGGATTAGTGTTTTGGTGATCGATTGTGACGAATGAGTGATGTTTTGTATTTGTACTTATTATTTTTGTGCGTAAGTATATTCCTTGATACCTTGTAAACAAGTTGTAAATGACTAACGAGGGAGAGAAGTCATTGAGGAATTTTTCACAAATAAACTTGTTAAAACAAAAGGAAACTGGTTGTGAAATAACTTCCGTAAAAGGTAATAGTAATCACGAATCATTTTTTGAAAGCATTTTCATTTTTTATGGTTAGGTTAAAGCCCATATGGTTGGAGTGTATAAATTATTTACATTTTGCATTTCGTAATTGTGGTGGTTACTCAAATTGGAAAACTAATCGATCGAAAAGTAATTGTCATCTTTGGTCTGTGATAATGATTCATCTTGTTTTAATTTCGTTACGAAATTAGGGACTGGCAAAGCCACGTATCTCGTGGGTGGGACAGTGCCCCTCGCTGTAATTTTGTAAGTATGTACATTTAAATACATGAAACCCAAGAAAATTTTGTACCCCCACTATTCTGAACCAAACGTGAATCAGTCTCAGCACATAATAACCACTTTTGTGGTCAGATTCATGCTGGCAATATTTTAAACGGGCATAGTAATGGAATCTGGTTTAGAAGTTACTAGCAAATTAACTTAATTTTTTAAAATGAAATTCTTGTATTGCTGATTAAAGAAAAACTACTTTTGAAAATACGGTTTAACCCTGTGAAGAAAGGTAGTCTTCGTACAATTAGTGCATTTTACATCCAGATTTATTGTTCGTATTGAGTCAAAATTTGTACGGGCCATTTTTCATGTTTCTACCACAAAGTACGTCTTTCGTAAAATCTTCGGATGTGTGTATACATACTTCCATCGCACGTTATGCCGCCAGGAAAATTCTGTAAAAATGTATTCACCAAACTGGTCTGTAGGTACAGATGTCACAGAACTTTTAACCTTAGTCGTTTAAAGCAATTCACGAGTACAGCTATGTGATGAGAGTACACAATAATATTAATACTATTTTATCAATGAGTGAATGTTTAACTACAAGGAAGTTAGGAACTGCCAGTTCAAAATTTAATAGCTGATGCAATTACAAGTGCTTATTTAAGCATTGTTAATGTAGATTGCCAGCAGCCCCCTACTACTGCAACGCAAATGTTGAACGAGTTCAACCAACGTCCATATTCTTCATTTGACATTCGGTTTTAGTTTGGTAGTGAATTTGAATTATCATTAGTGAGTTAAGTCTGGAATTAAGGTCTGGATCATGTCAGGATGTCAGTGCTTGAAATTGGAACTATAACATATTGGATACAACGTAACGTCAGCAAATGATTGCATCCAGAACTGGATATTCAAGTGGACAACCACGGCAAGTAATTTATTTATATCTACGGGTGGAATTTTACGGATCTTTCAGTGTAAATATACTTCAGGACGGTGTGTGAATGTGATTTTGAAAAAGGGTGAGTGGGCTACTTACATGATGGTCACTTGGAAAAGAATTTACGGTGTTAATTAACCACTAAAAAGCTATGTAATAATAATATTTATTATTTATTATTATTTCACATGTTTGCATACCGCATGAATGTCCAAACGTTACTTCTTTGTTCGTATTCTCTTCACCCTTCACATTCCCAATCAGAAGCCATAAAAGCCACTCTACAATGCTTTAAGTGCTTTCCCTGTATGGAACTATTCACATTCACTTAGTTGAGTTCGTAGCGAATACCATCTGTACATTTATTTTAACATCAAGATCTTCCTGTTTCCTCGCACGTACGTACATACCCACCCCAGAATGCAGGGTTAACATACATACGTCAGAAGCTAATCATTGATAGAGTAAAAAGGGCGTTTGTTTACACAATTATCTTTTGAGTTGCTTTTGCGTGCTGTTTCATTATTAATAAAACAAAATTGGTAACAACAAATTTAATGTACTACAAGGAATGACATTAATGGGTATGTGTGAATATTGTGAAATTAGTCGGGTAGTATGGGACAAAAAAAATATTGTATTGTTACGGGCTGTAATTATGTAATAACAACTCCCAAACTACTAGACTGATTTCATTCATTTTTAAGGGGCGTCAGCCCCACTATAAAATACCCTTTTGTTCGTATCGTCCTGTCTTTTACCCCGATTACTCAAAAAGTAAAAGGCTGATTTTGTTCAAAATTTTTGAGAGCATTACTTAGACCTATATCTCGCTGAGTTCGTTATTAGTTGAAATCGGTTCAAAAACCAATGAAGTCAATAGACGAGGAGAATAACTCAGGTGTGCGCCGACGTCACAATGAGCTGTTGTGAGTTCGCGAGCTGCTTAAATAGAGAGTACATATTTGTTTTTTCTAAGAATAATTGTTTTTACAGAAACGTTTCAACCGATTTCGATTTATATTTTTTGTACACATTCAAATAGTAGTTGTTGCAAATTTTTTTTCAAAAAGCAATGTCGAAATCACTTCATAATTATTATGGTTTCATAAAATCGTGATAATCTCTCAAACTGACGGGCGGATTTCGATGAAGTGTTTTGCACACATTACTCCCTATTTGATGATTTAGTGAATATTTTTGTATGCATTTACAACATTGTCCTATTGTAACAATTAAAGAAAAACCATCGCTTCGCAATAATTTAAGGCTTTCGCGTATGCTCGCGTCTCTCTGTCCGCCGCGTTAGTAATTAATTTTGCTATTATTTAAAAATCCCAGTAAGGGTTACTTTTTTCCAAATGGGAATGCGAAAAACCTTTTTTTCTGGAAATGAAGAACAGTGCTGATGAGGTTGTAGTACTGAACAAGAGAAACACATTGGTAGTGGTTGCAGGGCGGTCGCATGTAAAATACGGGAGACACATCGGAGATTTTTGTTTTTTTCGTATAATATATACCAGAACCCCCACCAGCCTCGTACGTGGCTGGAAATATTGCGTATGCGTATAAATCTAACCGGCCGAAGCAGTTTAGAAGGGTGAAACTTTCACATGATTCACATGATTAATACACGGTAATTACCGCTTAATTTGCTGTGGAAGGACCGATACGCTATGATTTTACGAAGTTCTTAATATTTTACCTGTACTTTTGTTACCTTTGGATTGACGAAAAATTACTTATAAACATAACTTAAGAGCAGTAGCATTAAAGCACTACATATGTTGCGTATAGTAAAGACTAGCCATACGTAACTGGAAAAAATGTCCAGATAGAAAATTTATTTCATTGTTTAAACATTGGCGGCTTAATATACCGCCAGAAGGATTTATTTTTCCTTCGCTAATTACAGCGCACCGTGAGTTTGTATTTGTTTATTTTAAAACGGCATCTCGTGGGAAACTTAAGAAGTTTTTTAGAACCTTTGTTTTTATTTTAAGCATGCGCACACCATCTCTGTAGACATCTACGTAAAATAGTGATGCAGTTGAGCGACAGAACGAACCAAGACTCGGCCCATTTAAAGAGAAGGTAAAGATCGTCGGCTAAAGTGCAAAAGGGGCCATAATTTTAGAAGCGTTGTGCAAGAAGGGGCTATTTACAGCGACAGTTTAATTTTCAAAGAAGCCAAGTCTGTACGAACAGAAGCGTAGCCATGCGAGCAGCTGCGGGAATGCGTATAGCCCCTTTTTGCTTTAGAGCAGGGAGTTGGAACTATCTCGTATTACGGATTTCTGGGTATGGCCCCTTTTGCACTTTAGCCGACAATATATAGTAATTTTGTTTTATACGAAAAAACGAAAAATCTCCGATATCTCCCGTATTTCACATGCGACCACCCTGCAACCACCACCCATGTATTTCTCTTGTTCAGTACTACAACCTCATCAGCACTGTTCCTCATTTCCAGAAAAAAATGTTTTTCGCATTCCCATTTGCGAAAAAGTAATCCTAAAACAAATAATTTTTTTCAACCAGCAAAATCTTTTTTCAAACAAATTAAAAATGCGGTCAAACAAACCAAAAAAAAGGTTTTCATTTAATAATTTTCATCCGAAATTTCAGAAAAATTCAACTAAAAAGAATTTTTTCATCAGAAACAACAATTTTTAGCCAAAAATAAAGTTTTGAAAAAAAGAAGTGAGTAAATCCACAGGGAATGTGTAAGCCCAAAACATCATAGTCTCCAATTTTTTTCGTTTTCAGCAAAAATACCGTGTACCGGATATAATAAAGAACTGCGTTGGAATTTTTGTATTAAGTTAAGCCATTAAGGAATAATGACAAAAAACGTCGATTTTTGGACTCAAGGCTGTATCTCGAGAACCAATGGGGCGATTTGAGTCATATTTGAACTAATACATTTAGGAACATGTTTTTCAGTGCAGCTTTTCGCCGTTTTTGGAAATTCTTAAAATTGGCCGAGATATGAGGGCCAAA
>JAQFXU010001881.1:0-24637 GCA_034693705.1 Spatulosminthurus flaviceps | reverse complement strand
CTGATTAGCTTAAATCACACTCAGAGCGGGCTTGATTTAGGCTCGCCCACGTAGTGGGCTCTCCCTGTGCTAGTTATATAGATAATTGATTAATAATTGCGAATTGTAGCAGCTTTTAAATATTTGCTCGCCCAATAATTATGAAACATGATGTAGCAGGGATCCCCGTGGCACGATCGAATAATTATAGGCGTCGCCAGGACCATCCTTAAATATCCTTCCAAAAGTCGATTCATTAGAGAAACGTCATGTTGGGTTAGGTTGGTAGGGTGACATGGAGTCCAGGAGCCCTACAGCTATACGGACGAATTCTTATTGTAATTCCGGGACAGGGCACACAATTAATTTCACCTTAAAAAAACCCAGCCGTGGCTGAAAGTCAGTCGGAATATAGCAAAAAAATAGAGGCGTGCATTTGAAATTACCAGGGACGCCTACGCCTATACTACTGTGACCTGTGACCCTCTGAAATTAATACCGTAGTAATTATTAATTGGTGTGAACAATGACATATATAAGGTTATTATCCACACTAGATGGTAGGCGCATCCCACGTTTTGGCCGTTCGGTTAAAATGGTATCTGTTGTAAATAACCACTAATTTCATATTTTCTATGAGAAATTCGATGGGTATGCAATTCAATGTTGTATGCAGACAAAGACATCTACGGAAAATGGCGGCCGGAAATATGTAAATATGTTCTACACCCTTGAAAAGGTTCCGAAATGTGGAAGGGGTCTGAGACTGACAATGAGATTAATAGTCCTTTCCCACCTTACAATCACAAGTGATCTATTGCAAGTCAGAAGTACTAAATTGAATAGAAATAGTAAATTGTTTCAAACCGCTTTTAAAAATCCTTTCGAAGTGCGTTGCGTGGCGCGTGGTTTTAGTTTAGATTGTAATAAATTAACGTTTAGTACCCGAGTAGTTATTATTTTTCACCGGTTACATAAATTTTATATTATATAATAATAATAATATTATTATTACTAGAATTACTTTGGGGCAAAAAAACAAAGGGTTTTGTTTCGTCTGTGCGTCGCACTATATTGATAACTGGTAAGAACTGGCAAGGTACTTATGTATTTATGTATTGTATTTGTTGTCTATAGTAAAGGCCAAGGACTTCGAGAGTTTTGAGACTTTATTTGATCGAGTTCATTGAAAATTGTACCCAGAATAAAATGCAAGTACACAATATGTAGATAATGAAAATCAACGAAGGTGAATTAATAACGTTTGTATTTGTATATATAAGTTTAACAAACAATATATTTTTGACGGGACAAGGGACAACACTATAGACCATGCGCTCGTGTTGTGCATGAACTTGGATAATAGAAAAAGAGGAAATCAAGTGCCTGCATACGAAAAGTCGTACTACATTGAGTAATATGATTAAAACAGGTAAAAGCTTGAAGATCATACGTTGACAAGACCAAGAGGGCATTAAAGAGGAGAAACTCTGAGTGAGAGAGATCTTGTATTCGCCAATTTAACCAAAGTAGCTGATAGTAAAGTTTAACGTTAAAAAGGAAGAAAACTACAGCTGTTTTTACTTTCACAAGATCAACTATATAGCAAGACTGTAGGCTGTTGAGGGATTGACTGGAGTCACTGGAGTCTAGAATTTTTGTGAGTTGGATAAATTGAAAGCGGTACGTTTTGTCTCTTGAACTTGAACTGTTATTTTTTTCTTTATTATTATTACCTGTACTATTGTATATAGTTTCTGGTTTCTGAAAAAGGATTTAAATAATAGATATTATATTGTTAGAAATTGTTGAACCCTCAACCTCAACCCATTGTGTTTTTTAAAGTACTGAAATCACTATTAATGTAATTCGTTTAGGTTCAGAAATTGCTTTGCTGTTTCCTTTTCGTGATAGATAAATATAGCATGTGATTATATCATAGCTTATAAAACATATACAAACCAGTGCAATGCTCAGAATATTTTTTACGTCATATTTCCGCACTGACTTGGTTAAAAGAATTGTATTGCAAAGTAATGCCTGTGTGAAATGTCATCATCGGGAGGAGGATGAATGAAACGTTTATTTATAGTTGAAACGTTTTTAGCGGGGCTTTGTTATTAAGTCGCATTTGTAATTATGATAAACTGTATGAATAATGATAGCGATAAGAGTATTGAGTGTTGTGTTGTGTATTTATTGTTTGATGCAGATTGCTGGTGAAAGGGCTGACTGTGAAAGCAGGAAGTAAAAGGCACTTATTCAAGAAAGAAAATACTACTATTTGAGCTGGTGCTTGTCAAAGGCGAACACAGTTTTCTTATTGTGGAACAATTCTTAGTGGAACAATTCATTCAATCTTAAAATGGGTATTCCTAAGTTTTATAGGTGGATATCCGAGAGGTATCCATGTCTGAGTGAGAAAATCCGAGAATATCAGGTATTTTTCTTCAAATCCTCAAAATATTCAAAAAAGTTTAACTTAAACTTAAAGTATTAAAAAGCTGTTGGTCGAGAATTACATGTGTAATTGTGTAGAAACATTTTAAACTAAAATTTACAATTCATTTCAGATTCCGGATTTTGATAACTTGTACCTGGATATGAATGGTATCATTCATACGTGCTCTCACCCCAACGACGACGATGTTCATTTAAGGATACCGGAAGAAGCGGTGTTTAAAGAAATTTTTAGATACATAGACTTTTTATTTAAAATGATCAAGCCGAGGAAAGTATTCTTCATGGCTATTGATGGAGTGGCTCCGAGAGCGAAAATGAATCAAGTGAGATTTATATTGATTATAATATTGGTCAACTGGGTTGCATGATTGTAATCAACCTGAAATGCTAACAGCAAAGAGGGCGGCGATTCCGATCTGCGAAGCTTGCCCTAGACCAAGAAGCTGAAGCTATAAAGAAAGGGGAGAAATTACCATCGGAAGAACGATTCGACTCTAATTGTATTACTCCTGGGACGGAGTTCATGGCAAGGCTGCATGATCATTTACAGTACTTTGTGAAGGTCAAAGTTTCTACTGATCCGTTATGGCAGCGTGAAGGTAATTGTACGAATGCTTGATTTGCGTTTAATGTTTGCCTGTGTACTTGTGTTATTATCCTAGCACAGCGCAGTAGTAATTCAAAGAATTTTATATTATATTTGTTTTGTGCTTTTGGCTTAAAGCTATAATAGTGCCACAATTTTTCCCTAGGTCTAGTGGTTATTCTATCCGGACATGACGTACCTGGTGAGGGTGAGCATAAAATAATGGATTACATTCGGCACATCCGCTCGCAACCTGAATACGATGCTGAGACTAGGCATTGCCTTTATGGTCTTGACGCAGATCTTATCATGCTTGGTCTTTCAACCCATGAACTGCATTTTTCACTTTTGAGGTCTAGCTTTCGAACTAAAGTTTTTCCCATTTCCCTTTAATTCAGACAAACATTAATTCTAAGAATCATGTACCAAAAGCTTAAAATTCAATTGATGTGAAAAACATTTCCATCGGTTTTCAGGGAGGAAGTGAAATTTGGGCCAATCAGAAAACGAAGAAGACCTCAGCCTCCTCCACAGACGAAGGATAAGAAAGCGTTTGACTTAAACAGTGTTTCAGTTTTCAGACCTCCTGAAAACGATAGTGAAAATGGATTGCTCTCAGAAGAACCTAAAGAAACTCTTGTTGTTGTTGCCGAAAATGATGCTGTCAGTCAAACATACGCCGATGTTGCCAAAGTCGAAGTTGTAGCTGAAAAACAACTGGACCCAGCATCTGAGCTACATAATTTAGAAAAAGAAATAAGTCCTGCAGCAGATGCCAATCAAAGGAAAAAGAAAGACACATATCATCCTCCACTGCCGGAGAAAACTACGTTTTTACTCCTACACTTGTCCTTAATGAGGGATTATCTTGACGAAGAATTTGGGGATCTAAAAGAAAAGTTGAAGGGTCATCCTGAAATAGAGTAAATAATAACCAGACTAATTTTTTATAGTGAATGGATGATAACGAGACCTCTTGATAATTTCTGGTTTGCTTTCTATTCTAGATACAATCTGGAAAACATAATTGACGATTGGATACTGATGTGCATACTCGTAGGAAATGATTTCGTTCCTAATCTGCCTCACTTGCACATAACAACGAATGCTCTCCCTATGGTGTATGGTCGATACATGAATGTGCTTCCGAGATTAGGTGGTTATATCAACGAGAATGGCCTTTTAAATTTGGGACGGTTCGAAACATTTTTAAGAGAAATCAGTGTATTTGATGTGGAAAACTTCCGGGCTTCGTATGATGACATGAAGTACATGGCATCTAAAACGGGAAAAAATATCGTTCTTGGCGATGCAATGGTAATTTTAGTTTGCTAGTGTTAGGGTCGATATTTTATCTAAATTAGGGTCCTCAGAACGAAACTATATTTATTATTGAATAATTATCAGATGGAAGCGTTTGAATTTGATGATACCGATGGATTTAAAGAAGAGGCAATAGAAGTTGACGACGAAGCACCATCTGGAATGATGTCTGAACTTCAAGCTCTGATTAATAGAACCGAAGAAACTGTATTTGGTTCATTACCTGAGGACGGGTTAGGAGACACATCTAAAAAGGGGGAAACAAGTCTAGAAGTCTTTCCCGCTAGTGATGATATCTTCGAAGAGGACGATTCTCCTGAATTACGTTTAGAATTTGCCCAATCTAAGCGTAACTACTACATGACCAAGATGAATTTCAAAGAGGTTCAAAAAGAAGTACAGCAACTAGCCATTGAGTACATTCGGGCTGTTCAGTGGGTGCTCTTGTATTACTACAAAGGTGTCTCATCGTGGTGCTGGTATTATCCCGCCCACTATGCACCATTTACTTCTGACCTCATGAATTTTAAGGACGTTCAGTTAACATTTGATAAGGGACAACCTTTCAGACCTTTTGAGCAGCTTTTGGGGGTATTACCATCACAGAGCAAAAAGTTACTTCCGCAGTGTTACCAGGTCTGCTATAGATTTTCAAAAGCCGAGAAAATTGTGTTAAATAACTTGTATTATGTTTACGATTTTGAAGTCTTAGTTATGAATATTGATTATAATTATTGCAATTTTAGGGACTAATGACCAGTTCAGACTCACCAATTATCAACTTTTATCCAGAAAAGTTTGAGCAAGATTTGAATGGGAAGAAGCAAGATTGGGAGGCTGTTATTCTTATTCCATTTATAGATGAGAAACAACTTTTACAAGCGATGGAGCCCGAATCTTCTAAGCTTACCGCGGATGAAAACTTCAGGAATTCCCGAGGAAAAATGCTGGTGTATAGGTAAATGACTGTTCATTCCAGTTGTTAAGATTTTTTTTGTCTACGGCACGGGTTTTTAGTTGAGTTTAAACGATTTTGAACTTGCAAATATTCTGTGCTAATATTTTAACAAATAACATTGCAGCTATAAATCTGATGACACGGGATCCATCAATGCACCAGGAAAAAATTTCCCCTCGTTACCTGAATCCCATTTCGATCTTGTAGGACTTGATGATGTCTTGTATGATCCTAATTTACTGCCAAAAGGAATTCACCCAAAAGCTAGGCAAGACACAATCTACCAGGGATTTCCAACTATCAAATCTATACCTCACAAGGTAAGTTGGAATAAGCCAAAATTCTTCCAGTAAAACTGCATTTCCTTGTTTTAAAGGATGTATAGTATACTTGCGTATACTTCCCTAGGAAAATGTAAA
Organism: Spatulosminthurus flaviceps; assembly: GCA_034693705.1. Classification (NCBI taxonomy): domain Eukaryota; kingdom Metazoa; phylum Arthropoda; class Collembola; order Symphypleona; family Sminthuridae; genus Spatulosminthurus; species Spatulosminthurus flaviceps. Next base: position 18,909 of record JAQFXU010001881.1, on the reverse strand, counting down.
ATAACATCTTCCAGTTAATGGCAAATTTGCCTTACCTATTGCCAACCCCATTTGATTGTCTCATTGCCAAAACTAATTCCTGGGTATTTGCGAAATTTTAGAGCTACCTCATGGAAGCGCAAGTTAAAGTATTCGATATGCAAGCAAGAGACGTCTCTATGGTGTTAGATTTGGCTAATGAGGACGACGATGCTGAGAGTAAGAAACTAGATGTTAAGGAAATTGCGAAGAATCTTCTTGGAAAAACAGTGTGGGTCAATTGGCCACATTTAACTCCTGCCCTTGTCACCGGGGTTTCGGCTGACGACGTGAAGTATATAGAACACAGCAACGGCGAATTGATCATTGGTAAAAGGAGAAATACACTCATAGTAAAAAAAAATGATAACAAGAATAGCAACAGCTCTTGCCGTTTTCTTGCCAAAGCAATGGCACTTGGAGGATTGAGTACGTTACTAATCTTACGCATTTGGCTTGCTTGTAGATCCAAAGCACACCAGTGCCTTGCAAAACAAAACGGTTGAAGGTTTAGAAAAGCGTCATATGACATGTAAAGCAATTAAACTGGGAAACGTGGATGTCGTTCTCTGGGCAAAACTCATGGATGGAAGAAAAGTTCGGTGCGATAAGCATGGGCGCGTTATTGTTGAAAACTTGGTAGGATACCAGCAAATGCTTGAATTAAATTTCTACTTTGGTTTCATGGTATACCTCTTGCTATATGCTTATTATAAATTGATTTAGTGGCAAAAACTGGAACAACCATTTGCTTATCAAACAACCATAACCGACGACAAATCGATAGCGGTATTTTCAATTACCGGAGGAGCAGTGAATAGCTTCAAGGATTTATTGCGCACTGGAGATACTGTATTTTTGTTAGATCGTGATCTGCTAGGTGCCAGAGCAATTATTAGAGGGCACGACTTGAAACGATCTCGTGTAAAAGTTGAATACAGCGTACCAGTTTACAAGAATATTAACTACGAAGCCCACAAGGTATGAACTCGATTTCATTTGACATGTACCACTTACAACGAAATCGGGTATATATTTTAATGCTTAGAACTATTTCCTCGTTTTCCAGGATATGTATCATGTGCTGAAGAAATGGAATGACAATAACTACTTTTCTACACACGATGCAGCAAGGATGTGCAACTTAGATGCGTATACGTTCTCCAAAATATCTGGCTCGATATTTGTAACAGTAGAAAAAGGACAGTCACCAAAGAAGAAACCTAAAGGATTCTCCAAACGAAACCACAGGGGACAAAATGGTAAAAACGATGACGAGAAATCCAGCTCGGACGATGAGATTCATTTAGCACAGGAAACCAAGAAAGTGAATGTGGGACTGGATTTGAAATTTAATAAACGAAATCAAAAGGCTAGAGGGTACACGACAAAAGATGTTGGAGACAGAGGTGGCAAGTGGGCTTACTCGTCAAAAACCATTAAGCTAGTTCAAGGTAAATCCTGTAACCAATAAAGCAATCAAAACTTCCTTCAAAGCTATTCGGGTACCTGGTTATGTATCCATAACAATTATTTATTACTGTCCTTATCTTTTCTAGAATATGTCGAAAAGTTTCCAGATTTTGTCTCGTATTTGTCCAATAAATCGTCGAATGTGAGGAACATCGATACGTATTTGGCTAGTGATATATTTCCTGATGATCCAATCGGAAAAATCAGGAAAATGCAGGATTGGGTAGACGGATTAGGTTTGCGGTACAGTGTTCAGCGAATAGATCTTTCCTCTGACATTTTGGATGACGATGAAATTCAGATTATTTGGAATCATATTCTACGATGCAAAGTAAATGCTCAACCTGACGAAACCAGATCGAAGTCAATTTCTCCCAATTTGATTTACAAGGTGAGAAGCTAGCTTAAAGTTTACAAGAACTTTGAAGCAGGTTATGGTGCGTAAGATTTGCACAAATGAATTCATACAATTGGTATTGTATAACAATAACATTTTTCTCACAATTCAGATGGTGTGTTGTCAGTCATTTAAATAGTACATAATTTATTGTTGCAGCCCGGATTAAATCGCGGAAGTGTTCAACCTGTGCAGGGACAAACTTTTCACATACTAGACAGAGTCGTATGTGTTGATCCTAGTTCCTCAATGCCTTTAGGTCAGCGAGGTACCGTAGTAGGTGTTCAGGAACCTCAGGTCCGCGAGCATAACGATGCGATCGAGGAATCTTTTAAAGCCACCAATGCCACGATGTTACCCACTTTGATAATCCTGACTGATCCTCAACCCGACGTTTTTGATAAAGCTTCTGAAGGCAGCGTTCCTGCTAATGCAAAATCTATTGGAGATTCTCCTAATGGCGTTGTCAAAAAGGACATGACTTTGGCTCTAAATCAGTTTTTAGGACTCACATCTAATAAAGATGATGTTCCGGAAGTACAGCCTGAACAAAAAGAAAATGTTCTTGACCCTGATTATAAACCACTGCCACGACTAGTGAAATTATTCCCCTATCAAGTGCTTAATATCACTGATGTTGAAGTTGAGTCTTATGTTAGTGTTAGTTCTAATGCTACGGAGATGGATGAAACTTCTAAGTATGATTCGCCTTCTTTAAAATCTAATTCTATGAGAGCTCCCGGCAGAAATAGCTCTTATACCGATGTAAATAATAAGAAGATTCCACCACTGCTCAATTTTCAAACTCCTGTTTCGATTCTTTCGAAAGCGAATAAGCCTATTCCAGTACCTGCTGGTAATTATATTAATTTTGTGAAAGCAAGACCGGAATCGCAACTTAACAATAGCAGAACTTTTGAGGAACCAGAGACAAATAAAGCTAACAATAGAATCAGTAAGGACAAACCGAAAAATCCGAAACGTCAAGAATTGAACGAAAGTGCGGCAGCTTTGCAGCAGATGTTCGCTTCTGCTACAAAAAAGCAATTAAATATTGCCAATAGCACTAAGCAGAAATCGAAGCCAAACACAGCCGCAAAGGTAGTTGAGAGTTCTAGAGGAAACTGCAAAAATGCTGAAACTGATTCTGCCCGTCCCATTGTGATATTAAAACGTCCACAACAACAGTTAGAGTCCCAAAACCCATCAACGTCATCTCAGCATCAAGGGAATCCTATATTTAGTCTTTTGGAAAGTTCATTAGTACAACAACGAGCTTGTCAAAGTCAAAATTCTTCAGATGATAATGTTAACCCTGATGTACAAGATAAATCATCCAAAAAACAACCTGTACAGATTCCGAAAACACAGAAATCAAACAAAGGAGAGAGAAAACCACAGCAACAACAGCAAAGAGAGCAACGAAATCAGACGGTACAGGATGGTAAGGCCATGAAAATGCAAAACCTTCAGCAACAAAACCTTCTTCAATTACTTCAGCAGCAAGCTCCTGGCAATAATGTTACACAAAGATTGTCCGTACATCCGTTCCCACCGCCACCTCCCGTGCACATACAACCTCTGTTACCCCAGCAACAGCCACTTTATGTTACCCAACCCTTCGGTCCCCAGCAACAGCACTATGTGCGGCAACAATACTTGCAACATCAAAGAGACATAAATAATATAATTAGACAGCAGCAAATGGTAAACCAGCAAAGGCAAGTAGTGCTGCAGCCTTTAATGCATCCTTCAGGAGTGCTTACGATGCCGTCCCCACCAGCAGCAGCTCCGTCTACTAAGGTACAAAAGAAAGGAAATAATGCATCTAAAACTACGACTTCATTCGTGCCAACCCAAGTGTTATCAGGTGGGAGAACCTCTTCTTCATTCTCAAGCCGATCGAAGAAACAATATTCCACTCAGACAACAAGTAGCTCCAGCAACACTGCGGTTCAAGATGCACACGATGAGAGTAACGAAGAACATCATGGGAAGGAAATTCCCATCGAGGATCTTCTGCAGGAAGCGTCAAAGAAGTTAAGCTTGACTGTTACTAATCCGACAAAGGCAGGTTTGAACTTCTCGGGCAATGGTTCAGCAATCGGGCAGCCACAGCCTCATTCTGGTGCAGACCTGCTATCTCAACTAGCAAATGACCTGCAAAATTTTGGAATTTCTAACTCAGGTAAGTTCAGATATCTGGTTTTTAAATTGTATATCATGTTTTGAAGATATAATCACTGGTATAAAGCATTTCGTGTGATAATAGGTAAACTGGACGAAGAAGATCTTGAAGATCTGAATCAACCCAGGAAATCTCGTATTGCTGCTAATTTCAATTTTGGTCCCTGATTTTTTTTGAAATTGGTTTCGTACTAATAAACGTGGAATCCAAGCTTTTAGTGTTATCCTATTACGTGACATGACTGTTTGCTGACCACATTTCAAGTTACAATTTCTACATGTGGTTTAAAAGACTGGATTTTTTAGATGATAAATATTTGTGCAACTCATCATAGAACTTCATTTCATAAGGTTATTTTGTTTTGTTTTTTTTCTTCTTAGTTTTTGAACCAACTTTCCGAGATCACAAAGTAATATTATATTGATTCCAAATTTTTATTTGTCGAAAGAGCGCCATGAGGGAACTATTTTGTATTAATTCGTGTAAATTACTTTATTTGGTGTCCATTCAACCGAAGTGTTTTCTGATGGGTGTATTATTTTTGCTAAATTATTTTTGGCGCTTATCGACGAAGTCGGTCTGTAATAAATCCTGTTTGAAATTTTCAGCTACATCGACTTTTTTACTTCATATTTTTACTATATTCTGATTTCGCTTGATAATTAGTATTAGAGGCAAGGTGGGTTTCCCCCTTCTTGATAACCAAAAGCGTTCTGGCGGATTGTTAACTGTTAGCATATGCTTCCGCACAGTCGTCTTGCCTGTGTTAATTTCAACAACAGTTAAATTTTTTACGGCTTACAGTTAGATTAACTCTATGTCAACACATGAATTTTCCACCTGTGAATAAGGTCCTGTATGGCCTGACCTTTAGTACGGAGAATTGATTGCAAGTGGAGGCGATTCGGCTGGTTATCTCACAGGAATTTAAACTTGACTGTTCGGAAGGATGATAAAGAAGCTCTAGGAAGTAAGCGTCATTCTGAATAACCAAAACAGCTACAACCGTATTATTACTTGATCGCTACAGCATAAAGTACTCTGGAAAGGCAATCATTGATGAGTACTTTCTCCGTCTTACTGTCCGATTTATTTGTAGTAGATATCCTACCGTTCAAAATTTGCGAAATTTTCTTGGATATTTTATTTTTAATCACAGATTTTAACGCCTTCTCCATATCATGTAGTGGTATTCATATTAATTCATATTATGTACTATGTAGTATTACCAATTAACACATTCATTGAAGAATTACTCCTGCCCACGGACTTGAAGTAAAAATTGCGAATCCGGCCAAAAATTATCCCGCATTCAAAGTACAAAATCAATTAGGTTCCGGTATTCTAGCAAAATGGCACAAAAAATTGGTTTAATATCATAACTTTTGTCAGCTTTTCCCTTATGATCCAATTAAAATGTAACGTTTAACAGCCGGTTCAAAAGGAGATCCAGGCATATTCCAGATCATTTGGGCTAACACTGCAAATGCAGCGCAGCTACTTCGCCAGGATGTTCACCCATGAAGAACTGATGCTTCCCTTCAAAATCACAGAACATTGAAATTAGAAATAAACTTGTTCAGGCTTTCTCTTTTACTTAAAAATTGATAGAATTTAAACTTGTTCTTCAAACCTAATGCTGAAGACAAGTCTCCTAAATCATTTGAGATCAGGTCTATGACTTTTGCGGGGGTTTTATGGGTAATCTGCAATAGGCCTTGATTTGGCCTGAGCAGTCTCTTGTTCATCATATGCTAATAGAGGCCCTTATATACAATACAACACAATGACTTTTGCGGGACTCAGACGTCCAAGTCCATGGTAATATGCAGACCGTTTCACAGATGCTCCAATGTTCTCTAATGTTGCTAATCCAGCTGTGGACAGCGGTTGTATTTGTGGTACAGAAGTACTGCACTGGCAAGTGGCAATACTATTGCAAGGCTGCCGCTTAGATTAGCATGCGAATGAAAATATCATTATTTCCCGTTGAAGTAATGCAAAATATTTGGGTATTTCACAATCAATTAAATAGGTTTTATTGTTATCATGACAAAAGCATTTACATATTACTAGTTGCGATTTTCTCGATTCGCTGCAACATAATTATTTGTAGTTCTAACAAACATAATTCAGGTTCATCATAAATATTGCGCAAGGCAGTAATACAATTCTATGTTTAATAAATACCGCAGAATATAAATTACAGATAACATTAGAGCGGGTACCATAAAAAATTTGAGGATGTGGAACAATAACGACAGTTTGGACAAATGTTTGATGGGTTAACAGGTGTTAATAAATAGACAGAGATTCAGACTGAAGCTATTCTAATTAGGCATTCGCGATAAAATAGACTGATAAAGGTTTTTGGCAATTTAACGTGAGAACTTACGTGGGTTACATTATTTACAGTCTTAGTACTGGTGCCTGCTACCTCTGTTACCACCGCCACCCCGTCCTCCTCGAAAACCACCACTGCGACCACCTCCTTGGTGATGGTGATCTCCTTGATTCCGACCGTATCCTCCTTGTGTTCCGTGCCCTTGGTAATTGCCTCCCCTATCTCTGTCAAATCCTCCTTTGTCCCCACAATTGCCTGACCTATTATCTTGGTAGAAGCCACCCCCGCCACCTTGGCTATGAGATTGGAAGCCTTGATTACCCTCTGCATACGGTTTTTGATATTGGTTGTTCTGTTGGTAATTGGTGTAGATAGGCTGTTGTTGGGGCTGGTTACTTTGTTGCTGAAAATGTTGCTGTTTGTTATTCCCGCGATCAGACCACCCACCCTGTACTTTAGGCCGCTGGTTGCCACCACGAGGTCCTCGCCCTTCTCCATAATCCCGCTGCTGCTGAGGACCTTGCGACCAACCTTGTCCGCCACTTGGTGCACCTTTAAAGAAAAAATAAAGGAACGGAAGTGCTAGGTAGAATTCACTTGCAATGTGAGATTTAGGGTTTGTAAATGTAGCCTACCTTGCCGCTGCTGCCATGGTGGCATTTCTGGTGGAGGTGGCTGCGCCTCATTTGGTCTACCTCCACGATCTGGAACCTTTCCAATGACAACTTTGTTGACAGCAGATTTTGTATTCATTCGAACTCTTGAACTGGAGGTTTTCTCAATTATTGCGAGGTCACTTCTTGCTGCTAGCACATCGCTCAACGTAACCGATGGATTCGGAGCAAGTGTATCTCTCTTTTCACGGAATATCTTGTTGATCTGGTCCTTCTTACTCGTTAGTCTATCTGACCACTGAAAAATTCCATCACGATTTATTCGCATACTTCAACTATTATTACAGACTATAGACCAATCTTGCAAAAAATTGCAGATACGAAATGCTTACATGAAAGGACTGGATGGTAACATCTAAGCGTTTCAGCAGCATTTCTCTCCTCAAGGTATATTCTTGCCTAAATTGACTATTCAAGTCTTCTAAGGTTTCCCATTGCTTCTGACTCAGCTCTCCACTAAAGAAAGGTTTGTCAAATAATTTCGGTGGCATTTTCTTTAAAATTTCTTGCAGTCTCTCATTCACTTTTCCCAACAAAGCTTTCGATGTAATCCCAGCCGGAGGCTTCGGAATTCCTAATGTCTGCAACAATTCACGCAGTAATTGCGCCGTACTGCTCTCAGACTATTTTCAAAAACAACAACTTGTTACCGGTACGTCTATCACACGGAAACGTAATGATCTAACCAAAAACTTCTCCCCTTCCTGTACCACTTACCAGCTCTACTTTTAGCTGTTTTGGATTATTCACATGCATTATACGTGCCGCTTGAAGTTCGCCAAGGAGGTAATTTACAAGTAAAAGTCTATTACTCTCCGACCCAAATCTGTCGGTAAACGTCCCGGTCATGATTTTTGTATGGACACATCCCAATTCTGCAAGAAACACATTCATCCATTGCTCTCCCAATTTTTTTTAAACAGTAATTTTATTAGCTCAATTTCTATCAAATCTTTCTTCCGTCTAAACTTTCTTCTACTTATAACACCCACTACAAAAAAACACCTCTCCTTACCCTTCAAAAGTGAGCTCAGTTCCATATGAAACGAGCTAAGATCTTCCGCTTTCTCCACAACTGTCACATTTTCTTCCAAACTAGCACAACTTTTCAGTTCCTTACAAATCCATTCCAAGAGTTTGGAAAACTCGTGATTATCATTCACCAAACTTTTCAACCCCTCCTCATCCACCTTAGCATCGTACCTACAGAATACACAATAAAACAATTGAATTACAAACAATTCCATTTATTTCTCCAACTCACTATCTTCCCCAATTTCCCATCCGCTCGAGTATTATATTTGCATTAGCTATACTATATAGATAGTTGCTCTTAAATTTCCATAGCCTAACTTACCTTAAATCATCCAAAGAATCCAAAATCTCAAATTCCATTTTCAAATACCTTACCAATCACTCAAATACGCTGAATCAAGGCAAGAGTACTAGAATTCCAGATAAAGGCAATTAACTTAAATCTTCAACCTCACACTCTTCGAACTCGAACCTCACAACTATAACTAAACACCAACCTACTGTAAGTTACAAAACCCTAACTCAAATAAATAATATTCTAATAAATAAATTCACGTTATCACGATTGGAAAAATACTCGTTGTTTCTCAAGAGGCTACAAATTCCTTTCAATCTTAAAATCAAATGATTTAAAATTAGCTCAAACTTCCTCCGGTTTTAACAGCAGATTCTCAATAATTGTCAATCTATGTTAATGCCGGCTGCTAAAAAGCTATGGATTTGCAATTTGTAACTTCTCAATCAGCAATTGGCATTGGCATATACTCCAACACTTTTATTTCATTTTTCGCCAACAAAAACAAGCAAGATAAGCTTTTGCACAAGAAAACTTTAAAAAGAGCGCAGGATTAAACGCAGTTTACATTCTTGATGCCACTTGATTCAATTATGCTACACAAGCCAAGGAGAAAGTCTAAAGACTGGCAATGCAAGCGGGAAAGACATGTTTCAAATGGTTAGGACATATTATTCCTAAAAGATATATATATAGGAAAAAGTGCAAAGTCAGAGTAGAGTGACTTTATCTCCACGTTGCCATTTACTACGAGAGATCTTTACAGTTCAATCACACAAATTAAATTCCTCATCCATAGGTTGGAAGCGTTTAGTACAAGCGGTACATTTGACAACAGCAGAAAGAATACTTGGTATATATTTTTACTTTATAGAAATATATATATCGCCGAGCAGGGACACAAGACACAATATAGTTAGCTGTAAAGTTTGGATTAGAAAATTTGGCTGAATTTGTACAAAGTTGAGGTAAAACTGAATTTTTAGATTCTGTTCTTAGCGTAATTAATTTGAAATATGAGGAAGGGGAGGGAAATGAACTTGAAGGTGTTAAATTGACATTTGTGACCTGAACGTTGTGGACTGTGACTAAAGCGTTAGGTTGGAAGGTGTTAAATGGAAGTTAGCATTTTATTTGTGATTTTCAGATTGAATTGTCATCATGCCGGACTCACCCTATCAACAAGCAGTGCTTTTGAGACAGCAATTGGTCAAGGATTGGAATAGGGGTCATAATCCCAATTTGGGCAAATGTGAGGAATCGCTGAATAATTTGAAGGTGAGAGATAATGGATGGAGAGAAGTTGAAAGGAATTGGAATGGATTGTTTTTAGTGGATGGGAATTAAATTGCTTTGATTGTATTTAGGTGGTTTTGACCAGCTTGAAGTTTCTACCCGGAACGAGTAAGGAATCGTCCAAAGAGGAATTACTGTTGGCTCGTGAAGTTCTTGAGATAGGAGCATTTTGCAGTATTGCCCGAAAAGACATTCCGTCGTTTGAACGTTACATGGCACAACTGAAGTGTTACTATCTTGATTTTAAGTATGTTTACATGAACACATTGATTTTCGTGTGGGATTTTTCCTTGATTCTTGATTTCGTAAGCGATAGTAGATGTATGTTACCTGATGGGAAATTTATTGGGGTAGTTATTGTTCACTTCAGAAAGATTTTCTTGATGTATTCTATTATAATATGTAATAATGATGTATGTAATTATGAAATTAGATAATGATGTTCGAATAAGTCGGGTAACTATTTTTTGTGTATTGCAGATCGTTCTTGGCGGATTCGGTATTCAAGAATGAATTGCTGGGTTTGAATTTGCTTTGCCTATTGAGTCAGAATCGTGTAGCGGAATTCCATACCGAGCTTGAGTTGTTCTCTTATCCGGATGTGCAAATTTTGGATAATGTTTACATTCATAAAGCAGTGTCGTTGGAGCAAAATATCATGGAAGGCCGGTACCGACAGGTAGACATTGTAGTTTCAGTAGTGTATAATCCTGTTCTTTAGATTTCGTTTAGGACGTGAATCAGAGGAAACCAATACCAACTTTAGCTTGTAGTGTACTGGCTTTTAATAGCGGATTCCTTTATTCAGGTATTTATTGCGAAGAACACCGCTCCTTCGGAACGGTACAATTACTTCATTGATATCCTGGTGAATACAATCCGGGATGAAATAGCATGCTGTGTGGAGAAATCGTACCATCGTTTGAACGAAAAAGCATCCATGGCAATACTTAACCTGAAATTGCCTGAATTGAAGACTTATGCTGCAAATGTAAGTAAAGTTTTAGTTCCTTGAATATTGATTCAATGTATCACATGCTCCTTTCATTTCTTATTCATTTTTGTAACTTTCGTGGTAACTCAACCCTTGTCAATATATTTAGCGTGGATGGACAGAGAAGGGTGGTTTCTATACCTTCGGCATCGAGAAGAAGCATGACGATCTAATTCCCTCTCGTGATCTGGCTAAGGATGAGATGGAGTACGCAAAGGAGCTAGAAATGATTGTCTAAAAACTCAGCGGGATCTACCAATCTTTATATTAAAGAATAATGTTTCAGTTTATTATTTATGCATTGCAAAAATAACGAGATAACCAATTACAATATGTTGTTGGATCACCCGGTTTGAATAAAACCATGTTGTACATTCTCAGCTTTTGTGGACCTAATTATTATTGTATGATTTCTTGTACGCAGTACCATTTCCATTATTGGTTCTGTCACTATCACTATCAAAATTGACTGATTTTTGGTTAGTCCTCATCTCAAGCAGAAATGATTCGGACAACAAGAGTATAATATTATAAAGCAATTCACAATTTGCAACGTCAGGATTGATAGCGAAATTTAAAATAGTCGTTTCCAGTTTAACGTCTCTACAACTAAATTAATCAGAGATGCGAAATATATGGTCGCTGGTAAACCAAAGTGGAATAACCCACGAGTTGCCTAGTTCCAAACCGAAATAACCTCCTCCAAAGATGCAAACTGAAATAACCACCCTTATATCTTTCCATTAAAAAACGCGTGGATTTCAGTGCAAAAATGAAATAACCACGCCTAGGTCTTTGATAGCATGTAAATTTTGTTATGTAATTTTCGGAAAAATAATCTCAATGTAATCAAAGATTTACGAGGTGGTTATTTCATTTTTTGCACGTAATCCACATACTTTCTTAATGGAAGTTTTCCAAGATATGAAGGGTAGTTATTAATAATAATAATTGTAATTAACAGAAATTTCAGTTTGCATCAAATTTGGAGGAGGTTATTTTAATTTAGAATAAATTAGACAACTCATGCGTTACTCCACTTTCTTTGACTCTTCGGCGATGATTAGTAGAATTCTACCTACGAGTATAGTGTCAATAAGCAGTAATGGTCAATAGCACAGAAATTCATAATAATTGTCTTAAAACTAGTTTGTGTTAACTCATTTCGGCAATTTTTATACTACAAGGCTTTCATACCAATTTTATATAACAGAAGTGGGGAAGTTAGGCCCAAATATACAACTATGGTGTGGTACATCCTTGTATAATAAACCGAGCCTTCCCTAATGCCGCCATAAATACTTTTAATTCCCGAAAACACTATGTTTCACAGGGGCTACGTACAATTTTGTATACATCTTTAATTTCTATCATAAATAACTTTATTAAGACAGCAAGTTAATTAGGGCACACAATACTGCGATTTTCTAGGAAGGAAACGCATGGAATAAAAAGTCAATAATGTGATTATAACTAATGGATAAAAAGAGTATCAGGCCGACGCCAAACTTCTACCGTATTTACAGCAAAAGCATTTATTTTTTAGGAGGATGTATTGCTTTGGTTGAAAGCATTGACAATACACATGGTAATAGTAACGTGAAATTATCTTAATTTGAGCCCCCACAATTCGAACAAATTAATAGTCTCTCTTAACAATCGATTAGTTAAAATAGTCAGCTTGAAACATCTAATATATTTATAGTACCAGTAAAGTATATATTACATAAAAGGTTTTGCACTGTTTGTCAGGAGCTACCAGTAAAATCATGTATCCCATGAGAAAGTCCCGTAAGGAAATACCCGCTCCCTACCTCCTACGTATCCACAGAGTACCCATAGATCTTGTGGAAGTGACTGTCAGCCCAGCAAGTTTCCTTGCAGTAGCCATGCGTTTACAGTATAGGATAGGGAATGTGAAGTTGGGACTTGGGAAAAAGGGCTACAGAAGTAAAAACGTGTTTAGTCTGACTCTGCCGGTCTCCACGATAAGACGTCTCAATGAAGAAAAAAGTTGAGAAAGCACATTGTTGAGCCTATGGATTTCCACTGGTGTTCCATCCCTACTTTTCCGAATCAATCATTTAATCATTGGATTATCTCAAAGACATACAATATTACTTACTTGGAAACCACCTGCTGTGTAATTAACTTCTCTCCCCCTAACTAACTCCAACGTCCCAATATACACATAACACATAAAATACTAGGAAAATTCCCGGAATGTGAAAGTCTAACAAGGAAAATAATAGTTATTCCTCAAGCTACCCAGACATTCTTTTGCAATCTCCAAAGGAGAAGAAGGGGGACGTGGTAATTTCTGAACACTACATAAGACTTTAACTCTCATGTTTTTGATTAGTTGAGCAAAGAAAAAGAAATTAGGAAGAGAAACTATTAAAAGTTACTGGAAGACTTTATATTATATGAAAGTTTTCATTCTCACGTCAAATGGAATTACGTCTTGGAAATAAATGACTCGTAAAGGAAATAGTGAAAGAGAACTAAATAAATCCGACGAGCTTAACACGCTTAAGCTTGAATTACGGAATAAAAAAGACTTGTAGAATTGAAGAGAAAATCCTTGGACGGCTACGATAAGAAAGCTTGGCGTGACTTCCAGTCAAATAAAAGAATTATTATTGTCTCTCTCTCTCCTCCTTACTCAACACACATACGAAGTATCAACATTGAAACAATTCAACTACTCAACTGTGCACCACTAACCTCAATTCATTGAGCAATTAGTATAGTGAGAAGAGAGCAAGGGAAACGATACAAAAACTTAACCATCTCAAGGCTTCCCTTTTACTTAACCACTACACGATATTCCTAAAAACCCAACTCAACCTTCACTCCAATTATCCATTCTTTAAGAGACAATGTCAACAAGTTGATAAAATTCAGAGTCTCAACCAACCTAAGAATTCCTTTGAAATCTTACCCCACATTCATTCTTTTTCCTCTCTGTAAATTTCCTGGAAAATTATATATCCTTTTCGTGAGTCAACAATATAAGCTTGACAGAATCTTCGCGAGAGAATCATCATCATCTCTCGTCAAATCGTTCGAAAATCCTTTTGGTAGAAGTTGTGAGTGAATTTCAATTAAAAGCATCCCTTCTGAAACGTCTTCTCTTCATAATAAGCCAGAGACATCAGACAAGTTTCCAAAGCCACCGGCTCAAAGCATCCATCAAGTGAGAAATCGTTTCGTAAAGAAACTTCTAAGAAAGAAACCTACATAGGCGTTAAAAGAAAGTGAGCACTAAGTTATTCCAGTCCCTTGAGACATGAGAGAGAGAGAAGAGCAGAAGGGAAAAATTTGATTTTCAACGCCATTCCTATAAACTCTATAAACTTTTCCTTCTCCCAATGTAATGTGACTTTAATCTAAAAGTGGGCAAAAAAATCCTTAGGAACTTTATACTTTTTGTCTAGGAATGCATTCACCCTGACCACGACATTGGAATAAATCATTGCTAACGTCTAAGTTGCTCCATTTATTCCCTACTTCCGCCTTGAATCCTCATCATTTCCCTGCATCTACACATATAACATCTTTCTTCTCTATTTCGACTCTCTTACACTCCTTACAAGGGAAAAAAACGAACTAGCCGAGAAGAGAAAGTTGACTTGATTCTTTGCTGTGTGTGTGTGTATGTGTGTAGCCGACGGCCAAGAAGAAATATACACTGGGAGATCCAAGGCTTCCTTATCGTTCTCTAATCCCTTCCTACTCCTGAGAGGAACGAGTGAGAAAAAAGGAACATAAAAATACAACTAGCCATATTACATCGTAATAGAACCTTGGAGGAAATAGGAAAATAGGAGACCCAGGCATGTCATAAATAATCCTGTACACTGAAATAAAAGCAACTGGATCAAGCATAGGAAAAAATCCCAATTTATTTGTCGACTTTCTTAAGTACACTCTCTGGGCTTAACTCTACAAAGATACATTGGACTCCTTGTACATGCATGCATATTAGTTGTGTATATAGCTATAACACTACTATACACATAGACTTGTAACTATACAGCACAGTTTGTTTTAATCCAAAGGCTCGCCAAGATTTTTCCCTATTGTTACACCCACTAAAACGTCCTCAGCTGTTACGTGCAGGGCCCAAGACAAACTCGATAATACTCAGAAAAGACTCCGGAGAATCCCACGAATGATAATGACAATGAAATAAAACTGACAAGAATAACGGAAAATAATATAGAGGAGAGAAAGGAAAGTTAAAGTGTGTGGGAAGAGAGAGACTTACATACTACTACAATTACTATATCGAGAGTCAGAAATCAAGTGTCGTGACCTGACTCACCAACAGACTTTGTAACGAACCCAAAACTGTTCTTGGCAAGGAAGTCAAATGGAAATGAAAATGTGTTGTCAACCTTAATATGTGACACCTAGTGCTGGGCACACACATGGCTCCCTTGCTCATCCACCAGCATTTCGTGATTCTCTTCATTAGTGGTTTCCTCCAAACCGTCACTAAGGCTTGGGGTAAGTAACTTATTTTCTTTGTTCTAGCAATGTCCAACTTCTTAATAGCTTTCCAACTTTCTCCAATAATACACATTGTCCCGGTTCACTATCCCCAATGCACATGCACACGCAACCTTATTTGAAAAATCAAATTCTCCGAGTATATAGTGAACGAATTAATGGACATGTTCGGCTTGGAGTAAACGTCACTTTTTTCAACGTTTTTTTCTGGGCTCTCATTTTGACTTCACTTCCTTGTCATACATTGGCAGTGACCACATGGTGACAGTCTGACAGTATAGCAAGAGCATATGGATAAAAAGTACTAGCATGACGCAGTCAAATGAATTGCTCACTTGGGGGTTTTATCACGTTGTAGTATTATATGATTTCTCACGATATCATCTGTACTACTGTCAATTGATCCTAAAGAGACGACCATGCTCATTTATAGATGTATCTCCATTATATTTACAGCTGGAAAAGTATCACATTAGCAGAAATGTTGACTTAAAATAGTGTGAATTCCTAGAGTTGGAGCAAATTAATGTCCATTTCAGACCTGACTCTGGAGCAGGTTGAGTTTGTGCAAATGCAGGAGAGGAAAGTAATAAAATATGATTTATGGCAAATATTCATGAGATGAGTACAGAGAATAACTGCGCTGGATATAGTAAATAGACCTTTCATTGAACTTCCATATGTCGCTAAAGGTTCAGTATTATATAGTACTGGAGCACTGGTAATATATTGCGGTCATTGTGCACACTTTCTCTCTCTCCCAATCCGTGACTGTAGCAGAGAACTAAAAATTGTAAAAGGAATCGCTCATTATTTGCTTGCTCTTTGCCGAGGAGAAAGTTAGCATGTTCCAAGCTCTCTCACTTTATGACCCACACGTTCCTATCTTTCTCCCTTGATTCAGTATGTATATTTAGTGGGAGTATAAAAATCCTGTTTGCTCTCTCTCTCTCTAGTGTATGCTTTAGAGGACTTGTGTCATATTTCTAATTACTCGCTCATTTGCAACCAGGGAAGGTTGAAAATTTTGCGAGATTTCTATGTAGCACGAACGTTTTTTAGCTCCTAATGTGTAAAGGGAGATGAGAGAGAAAAAAGCGGAATAATCTAGAAGAGAAAATAATGAATGCAATTAATTATCCATTTAATTGTGCACGTGTCACTAGCACAAAAGAGACTACCTCTATGTACATACATCCTCCTAAGTTTACATACATATTTCATTAAGTTACTCAAAAAACTCCTTCAATAAATCTATAGCTTGGAAAATGAGAAGCCGACACGCTATGGTAGTAAAATACCTTTAAAATTCTTTTCAAATCCAGCCTTTTGAGACATTTTCCTTGCTATAAGGTTCCCGCCTTTGAAAAGAAGAAATCGGATGAGTAGAATTTATCTTGCTGAAGATGGAAATGGAAAGTCAATTCAATTTACTTGATTCAGGTACTTTCTATACTCACACACGGTAAGGAAAATAGGAGAGAAATACTATATTACATTTCCCGAAATCTTTTCTCAATGAATTGAATTTTAATTGACAGGAGGTTGCTGTATTGTACGAATTAATTTCGACTCGATTTACATGAACATACACACGAAAAGAAGAGAAAAATGTTTTCACACAGAAAAAGTATAGGAAAACTAGGACCTACTTTTTGACTCTCTTCATTCGTATTCAGTGAGTAAGTGGCAATAATGCCAACTTTGCATGAGAACTTAATGGCGCAGGAAGGCATTCATGTGTGGTCGATAAATCAAAAGAGTTCCTGTGTATGTATGAATTCAGCTCATCATCCATCATTAGTAAAATAAGCAAATGGCAATTTAACCAAAATAAATATAAAAATAATTCTTTCTCACTATTTACCATTCGGATATTCACCTGCTCAGAGGAAAATAGCTTTGAAGCTCCTATGAGCATAGCTATACATTTATCAGAGCAAATAGTATTTTCTATAACAAATTAGAAGGACTGTACTTTGACGGAGCTCTAACTCTGTACTTAAGTAGATTGACATAGGTGATATGAGTCATCAAATGATGGTAGGGAGAGGATGAAAGGAGAGAGGAAGTCAGGGCAGACATCATATAAAGGTGGACATTGAAGAGACGAAATTTCGCCACTTTCTTTCATTATTCCATCATATCCCTATTTCCCTGTACTACGTAGTAGTAGCAGTAGTAGTGACTCCAGCCAAATAAGATAATGAAATTTCCAGATACGACCGGGACGGAGAGCGCAGTCATTTGGAGAGGAACAAATAACATAAAAAAAGGTATTTTCCTAGAATCAAGCTAAAGTTCCTAGGCCGAGTCACAATAATGCGGAGAGAGGAACATGAAAAAGACAAAGTAAATAGGCAAAGACATTAAGCTCCTCTCATTCTCTTGAGACTGATGTCAGTTGTCAGTAAATCAAAAATCAGGGTAATGATAGATGACCTCATTTTATCTCCCAGTCCTTTAATGCTCCAGCTAACAAGATAATTCATAATAAAAAGCTCTCGTAAAAGATATGCTTCTTTCTCTCTGTGCAAGCGATAGCTTCAATGATATGTACATACCCTGTGTATCTATGCAGTGTTGTAGTGTGTGTGAGACCCGGTGGTGGCAAAACTTAGGGAATCTTTGAAACCAATCGTTGGATTCACTTTATTCTTTGAGCTCATAAATGTTGTAGGTTCGTTGTTACTGTTAATGCCGAGGTTTATTGCCTTCCTTTGTTAGATCATTTTATGAGCTACTACAATATGGATATATGTGGTAGTAGGCCGTGAAGAAAAGAGTGTGTGAGAAGGAGAGCAGTAGAAGGATCCACAGTTGACTAAACGCAGTGTGTGCATGAATGAATGCTTTTCCGTTTTTTACTTGCTCCTTTTTTTCACTCCGTTCCCGGAACTTCCTGGTGTGCTCCCATTCAGACATGATCCACACCGGGGTATAGAGCAGTGAGAGAGAGAGAGCGGAGAAATAGAAAAGGATGGCAACAGGAAAGCAAGGGAGCCGCAGGTAAATTTCACTTTTCAACTCACTTTAGCTACTTCTACCGTTCTACCTACATTTTATGTATATATACATGAGCAGCAGGTATCTTTTCTTCTAAGCTACTCTCTATATACTTGAGATAGTAACACAAGAACTGCTCCTAAGCCTTTATACATGGAAATAAACGTATGGGGAGAAGAAAAGAAGTGACACTGTGAAGAATTTATATACATGACGACATCCACTAGTGCTCCTACTACTTCTCAGTAGTATTATATCATTCCAATTTCATGGATTTATATGTTAAAGGATGTTCTTTCATTGCCCAGCCTTAGAAGTCTTTAGTCATTTTATTTCTTAAAGCCTTCAAGCATCTTTTTATTCCCTATAAGTGATTTCTTATTGCAAGTCTTTTTTTTGCGTACACGTGAAGCATTGTAAAGTTATTACCTACTTTTGCGCTCTCTTCCTTTTATTGCACATTACAATATGTACGTATACTAAACATATTTTAGTACACGTATACATAGGACGGTGTAGCTCTACGTTACATTTGCAATTTTCGAATTGCCTTGTAACCTATACAGAATTCATGGGTTGAGCTCTTTTCAATTTAACCCTTTTCCCTTTCTTTCCTGCACAAATCCGTAGCTACGTAATACAAATAGCAAATAGAGAAGAGTAGTAACTAA
>JAQFXU010001880.1:0-24641 GCA_034693705.1 Spatulosminthurus flaviceps | reverse complement strand
ACGGTATTTTTGCTGAAAATGAAAAAAATTGGAGACTATGATGTTTTGGGCTTACACATTCCCTGTGGATTTACTCTTAATAAAAGCGAGTCCAATTATTTTGACAAAATTATTAGGTTTCATTGAGATTTATACAAACTCTTTTTTTATCCATTTTTTCGGGACTAGGTCAAGATAATTGGTCGTATTATCAATAGATAAGTAAGGGAAAATAAGAGGGATTGTGGGAAAATACGTATTATCTTCACCCCCTTCTAATCCGATAAAATATAAAATACCTCTACCATTTTGGTCTGATAAAGTCGTGCCTGGGACATTTTTGCCTGCCAAGTTGCTGGAAAGGTTTTCAATGATAGGAAAATTTTGACAGTGAAGAATAACGACGGTTGAGTAAATTAAATAATTGCGTTTTAGCGGCTATAAATTTTCTCTTCTTGAAAAGCCTAAGAAATTTTTACTCTGTAGGGCATAAAAAGTAAGTAAAGAGCTAATGAGATAAAACTGTGAATACTGAGACCATATAGCATTTCAGTAGTGTTTATACTTATTTTACCCTACTGTTTACATTCGAAAATTTTCGGGTCATAATTTCTGATGGTGAAATATTGAAATGGTAAGGACACAAAAATTCGCACTTATATTTTTATTTGAATGTATTTCTTATAATGTTTACTCTAAAAATAAATTTTTGTGTCATTTAAAAGTGGCACAGTTGAATTGGAACAAACTCCTTTTATCAACACACTACCGAATTTTTAATTTAACAACAAAATCTAAATCATCGATTGGAAATGGTCAAGGTCAATAATTTAATTGTCTACGCTTCCCAATTCATTTGTTACAATATATTTCCAAAAGACATTGATTCCGTGATTTCCAAAGTTCCGTTCTCAAAACTTCGGGGGAAAGGGATCCAAATTTGAACGCTTTTTCATGTCTACTCCTTTTCCGGAAAACGAAGGTTCCACTCCCGTAGTTATCAGTAATAAATTGTGACAACATTTTATTGGTAAAAAAATTTGGGTTTATACTCCGGTACATACCCTTAGGTCTTAAAGAGTTATCAACCATCTTAAGCCTTAATTCAGTCTGCGTTACAAAGTTTCAGTGGTTAACCTCTTTTATTGGTAAGTAAATATTCGCGAGGCTTTTTGAATTTCAAATTTAAATGACTTATCCTTGGAAATTTCCTATAATTAGACAATGACGGTCATTTTGAGCAAACTCATAGTTTTCTTTGGAGTGCCTTTGGATTTTTTGTATCATTATTTCGTTGTTCTATACCCAGCAAAGTTACGAGAGCCAAACAAAGGGTGCACCAGAAAAAAGAATTTTCATTCTAAGTTTTGTCTAAAATAAAAACCAAAATGAAATTAAGCCGGGTTAAATGGATTTGTACTTGTGTAAATAAAAATACTTTCACCGCTTAAAATGTGCATGATAGTACATATGAAAAACGTGGAACTAACTTCTCTCGTAGTTATTTCCCTAGTTAATTGTACGTACTCGAACCTATAATTATTCTAAAATGAAATTGTTAATTTTGAATAATTTATTAAAGACATATTACCACTGCAAAATTAGTTCAAACACTGAAAAACCGGATTTCCATAAAATTTTCTAAAACTCAAATTTGCGAGTTGAGATGCACACCTATTGTTAAAAATTACACTAATACCCAACTTTTTACAAAGTATATTACCTCTCTGACGTGACTGTACTGACTTCAATGAGACTGGGAGTCAATTTCTTTAACAAAACGTAAATGGAAAGGCATTTATGCGTGTAAATTTCATGAAATGTGAACAGTGAAACATGGTCGAAAAATTATGGACAGTTTTTTGAATTAGCCACCTAATGCTTTTTATAGCACAAGTTGCTGAGAGCCTAAATTTTTATCTTGGGAACTGTAAATGCACTTCTTAGTTCAAGAGTTTAATCCATCCGGGACCGAAGATAGAAGGGATTTAGTGATATGGTATTTAATTACGTTATGGAAAAATATAAGTTCCATCCAAACCCCATCAAACTCATCCCCCTTCACATTGTACTCCTCATCCCTACAGATATTTACGAGGGTTGTCTCAACAACCAAGTCTCCGCATACTTTCTTGTCATTCCCAAATCCCAAAATAAACTAAAATCCAGGTTTCTCCTTGTATTTGGGGATTTCTCAAGATGTTAATGATGTGGAACTTTAAATTTATGGGAGAGCTACGTATCAACAAGCCGATGAGGCGTGAGAAAATAGATATTTCCAGCAAACCCATGCCCAAACATGGAATTAGTGACCAAAAAAAGGAAGAGGAAAAATTAAATAAAAGAGGAAAAACTCTCTCGGAGAGGCAGTTCTTACCGATCCATCGTTAGCTCTCCATCTCTGCTCTTGAGGCTTAAAGATTCTTCCTTCAGCCTATTCTACTCTTTTTCCGCTTAAGAAGAGAAAAGCCTCTTCCTTCAACGTTGTTATTTCTATAACTTTGAGAAAAGCTTTGAAATTGCCTTCCAATTTTGTAGTATCTATAATTGTTAGAAAAGCTTTGAAATTGTCTTCCAATCTTGTAGTATCTATAATTGTTAGAAAAGTTTTGAAATTTTGTGTGATTTTACACCTTTTTTCTTACCTTAAGAATCTTACGTTAACGTGATTAGAATAAAGGCTTAAGAAGGTTGGCAACTCTGTTAGACCTACGGGTATGAATCGGAGTGTAAACCCACATTGTGTTTTTTTACTAAACATACATCTATAAAGCATTTGTTCTTTATTGCGTTTTTCATTTGCTTCAATTTACACGTATGAATTGCCAAGCAAACTTTAACACTCATTGTCTAGGGATTTAAAAACTATGCTAAAAAGTACATAAACAAAATGCATAGTTCGGAGCATTTATTCAAAAATGAAAGTATTGACAGGATTTTCAGTAGGACTGTCTTACATGTAAAAAATTTCTATAAAGAAATTAGCAGTGCAGTTTAGGTAGAAGATATACTATTCATTGCACCATTGCATTGTTGGAGCCCGTCAGAATTGATTTGGGAATTGGCTTCGGCAGGATTCGTCTGGAAGTAAAAATCTCTCTCTCTCTCTCTCGGGTTCCTAAAACAAAACCTGAATCCTGAAATATTTTAACGTAGGCAGGGTTAACATCTACAGTATACTAAAATGTATACAAATAAGGGTCTGTGTGATAGGTATGTATCCCAAATCGTACATAGCATTACTAACTTGGGGTAGAATCCCAAATCAATTCCAACATCGTTCCAAAATTATATTTGTCTGAAAATTAATATTACTGGAAATTATAGAGCAAATATAGAGCTGAGTTGAAGGTAACAAACTCAAAACTAAACTGTGATTTCCCTTTTCCCCGTTTGTAATTTCCGTCGACCTATTTTGGCCTAAATAATTGTTATGGTTTTCCCTATATATGTATATTCATGATACAATATCCGCTAAAGGGGAAAAGGAATTAAGAATAAAAAATAAAAATCGAAAGCTTTTTTAGGCACGACATCTATTCTTAACTCCAAGGTACTAGTATCACCCGGAACAACCTGTTTTGATAGAAAAAAGTTCAATTTTACGTTTTTTATAGACAATTCAAAATTTGAGTTCCTCCAAAAGTCCAAAAATATTCAAGCGAATATATCCTCCGCAAAAATTTCAAGTACAGCTCCGCCTTTTTTAATTTATCTGACGATATAACTAAGTGTCCTCAAAATTGTACCTCTTTAATACTTATAAAGCATATGATATTATTTTACACTTTTTGTCTTATAACTACATTAGGTTGGTATTTGCAATAAAGATCAGTACAAATAATTGGAAATGTATAAGCTAGCACTGAATTCAAGAGAAAAAAAGGTATTCGGAATATTTACCATAAATAACAGAAACAAGTAACTAATTTTTAACAATAATCAACACAACAAATTTAATCTCTCCAAGCTCTTCCATAATTATTACTGTCCCAATCATGGGCATTGGTTAACGCCGGTAGAGTTGTAAATTAACCCGGCCCTTTTCTTCTAGGTTTCTTCGTTGTCGTCTCCCCACTAGTGTTATTCTCAGTAGTTACGCATTCGAAAAAATTTTCCCCCAATTGTACCTTTTTCCCACTTTCACATTCCGATGCAGCGGCTGCAACCTCGAAAATTTGTCGATCATCGGGTACAATTTTTTCAGGCAAAATGGAAGAGTCTGTCTCACCAGATTCTTCTAATGAATTTGTGTAGAAGTCATCTGCAATTATTGTTGTAGTGAGTGCATGAGGTCTTGTTTGAATTTCCCTGGTCGTAATTATTACTAGCAAAACTATTGTGAATATTTGAAGCTTCATTTTCTGAAAACACAATCAATTAAATAACATTGAAACAATTTTCTCCATAATATTTCAAACCTTGAAGAATATCGTATTAGCTTATCATTCGTATGAGACAGCAGAATATTTGCGTTCAGTGAAAGCTATTTCTATGCTTTCTATATAAATCCGTTAAAAATTTGACAAACAGTTCTTCTCCTGTCCAACATGTGATTAATAGCTTAATAAATTTAATGTAAATATTTGGAAGTAACTATTGCTTCTAAATTATAGTAATATTTTCACAAAACTCAAACTCACACTAAACTGATGAAAGACACTGCACTGCAGACTTGAATGATCAATGACATTTGCGAATCACGTTGTTTATTGTAAATGAGCTCTCTCAGAAATGTGCACTTTTTCCAGTTGTAAAAATCAAGTTACGTAAGGTTGACTGGAGTGCAGACAAAGTGGCCAGGGTGATCTGCTTCTTCTTACCTATCACCCAATGAATGGTCTATGGCGTTTCTGGAAAATCGCAACGAGAGAATGAGCTTCAACTTAGGAATTTATACGGCAATTATTTAGGTTGGAAAGGTTGGTTTTTCCTTTTAGCTCAACCTGTTACTGCACAAGTGGTTTTGTTAGGGTGCGCAAGTTCTCTAGCCACTGGACCTTCGCTGACCATTTTCTTATTGTCAGTCCGCTCTGTTCATAGGAAGACGTCTAAGTTGTCATACGTCCTAGTAAAAAAAATATATAAATATGTATGCGTCTAAAAATTAGTAATATGTTGTTATTTCATTTCAAGCTAAAGCAACAAGTAGGAAAAAGCACGACTCCTACTACAGGTATAAGCCTCGTGGATTAAAGATGTCATAAACACTTTAAATTTTTAATTCCTCAAGATTTATTAATTCACGCAAGATATTGTTTCTTTTGCATGCGGGCAAATCAAAAAGGTTGCTTTGAGGGAAATTATTATAAATTTTATCATTGCATGTTTGCATACAAAGTATACACAGAGCATAACTTTCATTTTGTTTTTTTTTTAAGAAATAATGTGCATTCAAAATGCAACAAAACTGACCATGAGGTAAATGTCATGTCCAAGAAAAGTGATAATCTCATTTTCCGTGTAAAACGTGTGACTAATTATTCATGAAGAATTCTTTTCAAAAATGTATTATTTAAAACAGTTGAAATATGTCACGAAAATCGAGGCATTTGAACACTTGAAGATTTCATCGATGTTAATTGTAGATTCAATTAAAAGGTAACTAAAAGCAAGCACGCTATATAGTGAAGGAGTTCCATCCAAACTCAGCTATATCATGGAATGCGTAAATTGGATGCATTAAAATATGTGCACCAAATATTTATGCATCTGTGTATATATTTAATAATAAGTGGTCAGGGTAGAACCAATTTCATTGTTTTAACCTGTTGCTCTCGCAGTCAGCATTCAAGGGGAGAGATGCTCTCGTAAATATTTGCTAGCAATCAAAAGAAATATGACGCCTTGCATAATTTAATGCTAGGAGCTTAGGAAGTCTATGTAATAATCATCATAATCGACGACCATGAAATGTATATGCATACAAAACAATCATAAACTTTACAAATGTGCTCAACTTAATTTTATGGAAAACAAGTTTTCTAGATTTTTACTTGAGTTGTTAATGAAAAGAGAAGCGTGAATCATAAGAGTCCATTCTATCCAGTGAATATAATATGGGATTCCCACGGATTGCCTTAGCGAAAACATTAATCGAGGAGTAAATGAAAAGTTTTTCTGTCTTGAATAAATTTTTTCCTATATTTTTTGTTTATTTTCATTTTAGTTGAAAACATACATGTAGGATGTATAGGATACTTTATAAAATAGGAACATTTAATTGGTGCGTAATAAACATCTATCCATGTAAGTGCCTACGTTAATATCAATAATAATAAGTGTATACAGGGGCTACAAACCTAGGATACTCAGAGGTTTTATGTAGCTAAATAAATAAGTAGGTATTTAAATTACATAATACTATATTGTGTATGGCTTCCGGGTCAAGTACGAAGTATTTCGTGCATAGGATTTTTACAGCCAAGTTCAAAATTTGAAGTTGCTTCCGTCCTCTGTTTGTAACGTTAATTTTTGGAAATGGTGGTTTCTCCGGTCATTGCGGTCTCCAACATGTAGATGTTACTTTATAATTATTGCTATTATAGAGTTGCTGGTTGATTTACGCACAACTAATGACTAACAAGTAAAAAGGAAAATAGGCCAGTGGTAAAGAATAGGAAGTAGTAAAAGAAAAGGTTGTGACACGGAAAAAATTAGCCATTAATTAGGAACATCGGTAAAGACCCCGTACAGTTGGATCGACGTAATGATTTCTGTATAGTTTTTGTTATAAATTCTTCTTTGGATTTAAATTATTTTCCGGGTCCGGGCCTTCTTTTCCGACCTCTTGAGCTGCTAGGTGCAGATGTATTGGTTTCAGTAGTAGGGCAAGTATAAAGGTCCTCTCCGATTTTGACTTTAGCTTTGCCATTCGGGCATAGCTCCTGTGCATCATTACTGACATGATCCGCTGCTTCAAAGATTTGACGATCACCTGTTTCGATTTCTTCGCCAAGAATGCCGGAAATATCTTCCTCGTAATTTGCAGATGTCACATCTTCAGCTGAATCAATGACATTGCGGTAGTAGGCGTCATCATTCAGAGGAATTTGAACTCTTGCATGTGGCCTGGATTGAGCTTGTTGCATAACAACTGCCGCAAAAATCAGGATGACTGAGATTTGAAATTTCATCTTCATTATTTACCTGTCAAAAAATTGTAAAAAAACATTATCATTCCATCACTCTCTCATTAAATTGTTCCAAAACATTTCACAGAAGAGATCGACTATTGAAAAAACTCAGGCTTCTTCATCCTATACTAAAAATAGCTAAATATTTTTTATAATAGTTTTTTCATTTGTCACCCAACTCTTACATATGTATCTGAGTATAAATCGATGATTCTTATTGCTGTGTTGGTCAATAAGTGAAAAACAATCACTCCCATACTGTTGTCCCGTACCTTCTCAATATTCAAGAGACCAGTCGTAATATAAAAAAAATTTGGAATACAAACAAACACAAAGCTCACCTTTTCCAATTATGGTAACTGAAAGAGAAGATTCACTCAAAAATGCAGGGACTCTCAACGGAGACAG
This sequence comes from Spatulosminthurus flaviceps, assembly GCA_034693705.1. Classification (NCBI taxonomy): domain Eukaryota; kingdom Metazoa; phylum Arthropoda; class Collembola; order Symphypleona; family Sminthuridae; genus Spatulosminthurus; species Spatulosminthurus flaviceps. Next base: position 17,118 of record JAQFXU010001880.1, on the reverse strand, counting down.
TGAACTTGAATAAATTTAATCACACGATCCTCTCGTCACTCTGAATTGTTGGTAGTGACAAAAATTTCACTCTAGTCGAACTGGACTCTAAAAACTTGCTATATACGTAGATATGTATATAATTAAATGGAAAATCTGCAAAGAAATAAGTGGCTCGACCAGAAGAGCGACAGGCTCCAAACGCTTCTTCTCTCACAAGTAAACATGCAGTGAACTTGATCGATAGCATTTATATAGTAGTTACTTGAGTCAGTCAAGTTTTCCCTTCGTTCTTAATCCGCAAATTGTGGTTGCTGAAATCCTCCATAGAACAAATGCCAATGCTTTGGCTCTTCCTCTAAATTACACACTAACAACGTTGTCTCTGTATATTATGCTCTTTGACGTCATAAATTTTCTCCTGAATTTTTTTTGCACTATAGACTATCCCTTATTACAAGGAACACCAAAGTATGTAGTTTTAGGGCTGAAAGGTGTGCCAAAAGTTTTATGCCCTGGAATGGATTCATATAGTTTGTAATAATTAATGAATGATACACTTTATACAATATATAGCTGCCTTCATTTAATTATTGGCACCAAACTTAACCTTGTTATCTTCATGTACAATCTGCTCCAAAAACCTAGAATTACCAGTTCTGGACCTCGAAAAACATTTGGAGGCCTCTTTTTCCACCTGATCTTTCTTTTAGCGTTCTTAAAAACTGACGCTACAAAAATAAGTCATTTCCCAAGAAATTACTTTTCGGAGTTCTGAAATTGTGCCAAAAATATTGACAACCATGTGTTAATACAATAAACCCTGGCTGCAAAATTTGTGACAAAAAGGTTTTCTACGTTGTATTGTTTATTTACGTATGCATTAGTCATTATTACCATGACCTACGCAAAGCATACATTAAAAGCTTGGCGTCATTTCCTTGAAGGTGTGGTGGAGGTTAGAAGTTTATATATACATATAATCGGGTAGAATTTTGAATAATTGAACTTGTACTACATCATGCTCGAGCTAATACGATAATTGCTCAGTTCTTAGAAACAAAGGTGAGTCACCCGTTGGCACTCAATTTTTTTGGAAAGGCCTCAAACGAAATTTGCAGTACAGTCAAACCTCTTACGTTCATATGAAATACACGGCAGTTTATGGCAGGTAATTTATCATACGTCAAGTAATGATGTCTTCCTCTCGAAATCGGATGCAGAAATACGTCAGTTTTGTCCGGAAGGCTGATTGTGAGAGCTGAAAATAGCAATTGATTGAATCATTTAACCTCTGATTGGTACGATGATCATACAAGAGGGAGATAAAACGTTTCGATTGGAAACTGGTTAACCCTCAAGGGGCTTCGTGGAATTACCCATTGGTTTTTTGTCAAGGTTGAATAGTTGTGACAATTTAAAATTGCTACTCGGTCAAATCGGAAGAGGGTATTGATAGAATGTATTTAAAAGCAATTGAATTAGGTCAAGATACAATGTCTCCAATGTTTGGAAATAATACGATACATGAAATCTATTGGCCTTGCAAGTTTTTTTATTTCAAAAGCACTCAGAAATATTGTGAAACTTTTTATGAGATTATCGAAAGTAAATTTAGAAATTCAATATATGGATCTTGAATAGTTCCATTCTTGCATAAATTCATGCATATTGACATTTATTTTAGTGTCTATTATTTTGAAAAGTTCCATGTCTTGTCTTGGTTACTTTAGCTATTCTAAGCTACGATGAGCTCTCTTATCTTAAAATACTTTTTAACAAATGGGGCTCGTTAAGACTTGTATAAAGAGTAGCAGACCTCCTCCATAAATGTTTTTTTTGGATACTTTGTGACAGTTGTGTTTAGCTAGAGATGATTTAGGAATTATTTTAGCAAACATTGCCGGCTTTTTTAATCCTATTTGTGAACATTGATTGTGCCTAATGGGGTTAAGATCAGAGGTTATATATGAACTGATGTGCCAAATCCAACTGTGAATGAAATGGTGTTGCTGGAAAACAGACATTTATGGGAAACTTTTCCCATGAGTTGATAAGTTCAGCATGGCTGAGTGTATTATTATTATCTAAGCATATCATTTTTTATACAATGATTGATTAAAGGAGGAATTCAAGATGTCAATAAACTACATAAAAACATGAGGTTTCAGATTTGCACGTAGTAACTTAAGTATTTATTTGCAAAAACGTTGAAGGTGTATAGATGCATAGTTTTGCATAGCAATGGCTTACGGGGAGTAACAAGGGATGTTTACTTTTGTGTATCTCCATTGCACTGTGATTATGAGGCTCAAACATTCTTTCGTGTTTGAAACGTTGTTTAATGACAACTTCTAGTTGATTTTTACCTCCGGTTTAGCAAGGGGCATCAACTCTTCCCTGGGAATAAATTAAGTCGGATTTTTACACATATACACACAACGTTGTAATGCAAATATATGATTGCATTGTTTGTTGTTAGACACCTGAGAAGCAACAATAATCGGCAAAAGCCTGATGCAAATGCAGTTAATATTGAGTCAGTCTTAATCATGCACAAATGCACACACAGATGCAGGTACGCTCAATAAAAGCCCTTCAATGTAGATAGATAAAGGTATGGAACAAAACGGAATTTCCGATTTTCGCCAGAATTCAAAATATTACGGCGTACGGGTTATTTGGAGTTTGGAAAACCTAAAATCGTATGAAACTGCATCCCTGATAAATTTTGACCACCCTAGTTGTCACACTGTGCTGGGAACAGGAGGGCTGAATATCTGTTTTAAACAGGGCGTAAATGGAAGAATTGTAGTAAAATTACTTGCGGTGTTGGTATAGGGTATAGCGTCTTAACTCATGCTTTAATTCCCGCCTTTAAAATCGTCTTAAATAAGCGGTATTTTAAAGTGATTGATCCCTTCTTTGGAAAAAAAATCGAAAGAATTCAAACTTTAACCAAAAATCCTGGTCGTGTGTTTAATTAACTTTATGTGGTTTAATATTTCGAAGTACGTTGGCCTTATATACATACATGTGTTAGTCATAAATTGTTACGTATTTTATAACTTACACATGTACAAGCTTCGATATCACTGGGGCAATGTCTTATGCATGTAGGGATGCGTTACACGCTCAAAGTTTTACAATGTTTAGTCCATTACAATATAACACGTATAAAAATTGAGGAATGTATCGCGCATCCTGTAAAAAAACTGAATTTTGTATAAAAAATCGACTGTTACATGGTCATCAAACTTAAAGGATTTTCGAACCCACTGTGCCCAGAACCAGAGCACTCATTCTCCCATTTATCCCATGCATGTTAAAGAAATACATATATTCTGCCTTCCTGTTCCCCGTATGTAGAAAAGGACGAGGGTAGAAAAATGTTTAAAAAGATGCGGTTTTATAGCTACACTGCTCAAAAAATTCAATACACGATAACATTTGGAACGACTTTTGACTTTTGAGGAAAATCGAAAATTCCGTTTTTTTCAATATCTTTCTACTGTGCAATGGATGTATGTACGAGTGTCCGGCCTGGACGTGAGTAGAATGATTTCTTCCTACCTATAGATAATTAGGACTGGCGCCTTGGAAAATGCAGTTAAAGCCACAATTGAAAAAAATAGTTGCATCTTGCAGCAATTTTTTTCAAATGGATTGATTTCTGCTAAACTTACTACAAGCAAAATAGGTATAATAATTACTGCGAAACCGATGAACAACTTTTTGCCTATATTTAATGCTCGTGATGGTAATATTATGTATGTAGGGAAATGTAAATAAAAGGATTGTTTTTTTCAGGTCAGCCAAGGCCAAGGTTGAGCCTTAATGCCTCGGCTTTGTAATTGGTCTAGTCCTACGGACAAGATTTGGTTGTACATTGCGTACATACATCATAGCTTGCAGTTTTGAATTATTTTTATTTTTATTTACATATTTATAAATGCACACGATCAGTGAAATCCTCAGGTCATGCTCTTTAAATTCAAGTTAGGCAAAGGATGTAAATGCAAACAACATATAAATATGGTAATTATCAAATGATGAAACAGTGAGTTATATATAGTAAGTAATGTATTTTAGCGTCAGTATAAAAATACTTTTGTCAACCCGTTTAATAACATATTACCATTGTATTCTATTAATCCAGACCCCCGTACAAGGTACTAAGTACTAAGGAATCCTACCGTAAGGTGAAAGACGGACTATAAGCCACCCTTACATACATACTAATGAATCCCCCTCTAACCTTACCATGGACAAGTTGCCAATAACAATAACATTGTTGTACTGCATGGAAGAAAAAAATCCATTTGCAATCGTCTTCGCTCCCAAGCGTGCATTTTCATTTGCAACAGCCGTCCACAGCTATTTCCAGTATTTTATGTAGCTGACATTTGACATTTTTATAATCTTATATACAAGATTTCTGTCAACGTCACTAACATTTTTCCATAATTTTCGCTCTTTAGAAACTTGTTGAAGGGGACAATTATTAATGTGTTCTTTTGACATTTATTTCCAGAGTTTAAAGTAGAATATAAAAGGGTTTTTAAATTCTTAAACGAACGTCATTCATGAATAATTCTTGTCTTTACGGACCAAATTACATTGATAAAGATTTGTGTGCGGATTTCAAACTCTTGAATTATTACCACTGCAGCTTTTATTGAAGCTTATAACAAAATTGGATGACGTTAGCAGTAATTAAAGTAGTTTAGTGGACACTATAATTCTTTGAAAAATCTCCGCAACTAAATTGTTCAGGTCTTACATGTTGTTCATTCAACAAATTGACTTAAACATAGAAATAAAGCTTATTATTCTTGCTTAAATTACTTCTTGTATATGCTCGTATACTTGGTGATGTTACTCCAGGAATTTTTTATGTAGTTGAAAATTTATATTACATATCTCAGACATCATGTCATGGAATATCAGCTAAAAAATTAGTTTCCTCTAAACTTGTTTAAGAAAAATAATTGAAGCATGAACTGCAAAGTTATTATAAATCAAGGTATTTTTTCAAATGCACAGCTAACATTATACAGATCTGTTAACCAAGTTGTACATGCTTCTGTTTAGCCCTTAATTTTGAGTCATTTGAGAAAACGAAGACTGCAAAATGCATGATAGGATAATAAATCCTAACTTTTGGCCCGTGGCATTGTTAAAAACTTGTCTTATTTTTTCCTGGTGAATTCCATAAATGTGGACTTTTAATCTGTAGCTGGTTTTCCTCATTCGCATTTAAACAGAATCATACCTGAAAGTTGGGAATGTGGGTAGATATTACAGAAGCTTACGTTACGTATTTATTTACATATATTGAGAATAATAATTCTATAAGGGTCTACTATAAGCTATAACATCGATCTCTCACATGCTGAGATTCGATAGGAGAAACCAGATTATCCAGTTTATTTGATGACGCTTAGTGTCGCATTTACTTGTTCAGTTTTGCTTAGGCTTTTGTTTTGACTTTTATATACCGTCCAAGATTTAAATTAATTATCAAAGCTTCATTGAATTGCAGTACTGACCTGCTTGATATTGAGGGTGGTTATTGGTAATTGAAGTTAGTTGTGTACCATGGGATAAAATTTGCAAATATATTCATTGATAGAAAAATAGAAATGCGGGTCAGTAAAATGAACGGATTTTTCTTTGCTAGCCGTAATAGTAAAATTATTTGATTGTGAGTAGATTCGTTCCTTTTTTGCATTTCTTATTTGTAGTAGACAAAAATGTCTAGTCCAACTTCTCTAATATTAATTCAACTCTGATAAATACTTGTAGGGCTCAAGACTACTTCAAATAAAAGTTAAGTAGATAATTTTTTGGATATGTGATACACGCTTTGCGATGGTTTTGCATAAATAATAAGATAAAGCATAAAAAACAATAGATTGTGTATTGAAGAAGCGTTCATTTTTTATTTTCAGGGGTAACCCAACGAAGATTTTACTTGGTGACATTTATCTAAAGGGCAAGGATGGGACGTCGCAGAAGAGAGTAATTGCAGGAGTCTCGAACTACATTAAGCATCCTGAGTATAGACAGCCACTGAGTTACAATGACATTGCTCTTCTCAAGCTTGACAAGAAAGTTACACTTTCGAGGTCTATATTTCCCGCATGTCTTCCTGATCCTGGGAGTCGTATTGACAAGAAGAGGGAAGTTATCGCTACCGGATGGGGACGTCTTGGTTATGGTGGTATGTTCTTCCTTTTGCATTTCCTATCAGCTTTTACTTGCGGCACAAAAGTCTACGAAAAATTTTAGGAATAATTACTATATTTAATAAACGCCACGTGGCGGTCTTGTTTTTGCTATATGAAAAAATTGAAGGAAATTGTGGCTTGGTTCGAATATTAAATTTTACGTATTTTAGTAAGTGAACATTTCTGTGAAAAAAAAGGGAGTAAATAAAAAGTAGGAAATAATATATATAATTTTTCTTGGAATTTAGCAGAAACTTGTTTTCGCAAAAGTCGAATTAAGTTTTTGTTGAACAGCGCGTGCATGTGCAATAATATTATTTATTAATTATTACTTATAATGTATTCATTTTTTGTTGCAGAGAGCACAAGTGAGACGTTGCAGGCGGTGAATCTCAAGAAGTTCAATACCACAAGTTGCAATGAGTATTACAATGATCTTCCAGGAAAGGCGCTTAAGTATGTCCAAAGATAAATTTACGATTTCTCTATTGCAATTCTTGAATATATTAATGGTTTTACATACAGTCCAAAATCCAAAAGGTAATATCTCTGAGAAAGCGAGTCATTTTCATGTTACCCCTGAATCTGAATTTTGTTCAAAATATGTTAAAAAACCTACCTACCTACTACAACGATTCATACCTTACACCCGTAAATCACGCTTTGAATTTTTTCTAAATTCTTAAAATTTTGGAATTTTACTTGAAATTGAAAACCCAAAAATTTAAACGGCACTCGTCGTGGGGATTTTAAAGTTTCATGATAAGTAGCATTAGGTAGCAAAGCATGTGCTACTGGCAACGACAGCAAAATCTGAAAATAAATGGCGCCGCTGGCTGATTTTTTTTCTGGGGTTGGCGTTACTCACAAAGATATCTCATTGTCAGAGATGCCGGTTGGATTTCAGCGGACAATGAATAGTAAACAAAATAAAAATCTGTATTACGTGTGTTTAAACTAAAAAACAATTGTAATTGCCATAGATATCCACAAGGAATTGTTAAGAAACAACTTTGCGCTGGAGATAAGGAATCTTCTAAGGACAGCTGTCAGGTATTACGACTTCTAGATCCTTGAACTTTGCAGCAATAATAATTGCACTGTAACCTAAACTACCGTAAAAATAGAGAATACGTAAAATATTCATACAAGGATCTAAGGATGGCATTCGAACAATGGAAAATGGAACTGTTTACTTCGAAGGTGCTTAGTAAATAAAATATTGTTTTTCAGGGTGACTCAGGTGGACCTTTAACAAGTAACTTGGACAAGCAGTGTGTGCATTATATTGTGGGAATCACATCATTTGGATCGAATTTCTGCGGATCTTCGACACCAGGAGTCTATACAAATGTTCACTCTTACTTAAACTGGATAGAGCAAATTGTGTGGCCAGATGAATGAGGTAAAAAAGTACGATGTATAGGTTTTTCTAAATTATGTAATTAGACTCCATGTCGTCTTTAAGTTAAAAAGCTCTTCTGTGTATTGTTCGTTCATTTTGTAGACCTTTTGCAGATAAGACAAACTTTTCTTTGTGTATATTTATGTAAATGTAGTTTTAAGAAACAAAAATTCCAAATCCGGTTGTACATTTGATAATTATTATTCATGTATATAAATCTCACGTTATCTGAAAAAATGTGCCCGTGCAAAGATACTGAAGATAACACGTCGTGCATTTATTCAAATGTTTTAGTGCACTCATATAATAATCATAACTCAAGCGATTGCACTTTCATAATAGAACTAGTAAAGTAAAAACTACACAAATCTAGAGGGTAAAAAAATTACAACTTCAAATTTTTTCTTGCCGATAATTTGGCACCAATTTAAAGTCCGGAGTAATGACACTGAAACGTTGGTGCGCTTTTCGGTTGACCATTTTGAGGACAAGTCCTAAAGATTTCCCTGGACCACACTCATAAGATTGAGGAAAATCTTCATTTGGAGATCTAAAGTCATTTCATAAACATTTGCTCAAATTAAAGAACTAAATTAAGAACTGACTGAAATTCAATAAATTCTCTTATACCTTGCATAAATGTGATGAAGAATTTGCTCCCATTTAATCGGCAAGTAAATTTGTTTGATGACTCCGGATCTGATTTGTTTTTCGTTGTAATAATTGTTTCCCGTAGCGTTCGAATAAATGGATATTCGAGATGGTTGTAAACTTACATTTTTTAAGAATTCTTTCAAGGGCTCAGTTGCAGGGTTCATGAGTGCACTATAATATGCCGCTTTTGCTGGTAGCCTTTTGATTTTTCTTATTTTGAAATCTTTATAATTTAGTTCTATAAATTCTAGAGCTTGTATATTTCCAGAAATGACTTTGCAATGAGGAAAAAGAAAATGAGCCGTTGAGCAAACAGGGTTTTCTATGCGGAACTGTCTCCGGCACCATTCTTCAGCATATTTCATTGCCGGCCCTATGCAATTTAATGGAATTTTTCATTAACTCTTTTTTAATGATTCATTTATTCCAACACCAAGAAGTCTTACCTAATTGTGAATCCGCTCCGTAAAAAACAACTGCCATTCCACCCGGTACTATCTCCCCGGCCAACTGCATAGCTTCCCCTCTATATTTGACAAACTTCACCGCATCTTCATAATTAAATACTCCTGCCAAAACCAAAGATGCAATTTCTCCCACACCAAACCCTGCACTAGCCGCACAATTCTCCACCGCTTGAGGATCAAAATCCCGCAGGAGTTCCAGGGCAGCAAGCGATGATACAAGTATTGCCGGCTGGGAATATCTGGGTTGCTCAAGTTTCTGCACAGGTCCATTCATTATCAAGTCGACCAAATCATATCCTAAAATTCCGCTTGCTATTTCATACAGCACGGAAATATGTTTTGGGAATAGCCTTGGATCCCCACACATTCCTAAATATTGAGTTCCATCACCAGGAAACTGAATCACCTAGAAAATGCAGATTTACACTCACTCAGTCTCAGTTACAAGTCACTTTAAAACATTTCCGAACATCACAAATCTCCATAAACCAATTCTCACCGTCCTAGTCCTTGGATTAATTTTCAAAACTTCCTCTTCATAATCTTCTTTCAATTCCGCTTTAACATCAGCAGGGACTGTTGTTCCTTTTGCATACGGTCCAGAGATGAAAGGATCACTAAACTGCGGGAACTCAGCTGAGCTCTCTTGAAAAGTCGCAGCGTTTTTCAATACTCTTCTCACACTGCGTCTTCCTCTTCTTCCAGGGTCAGAACTATTCTCTGCTACTCCACTACTCCTGTCACTCTCAACCGCGCCATAGGATAAAGTTTCCTCCGGGTCAGTTTCATCTCCGACACTTCGGCTACCTCGACTTCCTCTTACGTTTCTTCGTAAATAACTTGGGATTGAAGTTGCGGCTCCTATTTCTCTAGGACGAAGTAACAATTGCGACGATACGAATCGCCGCAGTAAATTCATGATTCAATAAAAAAAAAACTGTAATTTTTCGTCCTCTGTTGACACTGATGAAACCACTCAGTTCACGATCGAACACCGCCTCCACCGAGCCGTCAAGCGACACCTTTCACAGCGTGAAATTCACCCAATTCCACTATTTTTTCAATGACTAACGAAGTTACATCATGTCATCACCGTGATAAACTACACAATATTTGATGCAAACTTTTACGCTAAATGAGTAGCTATTTGCTAACTTAAATGCTACTGTAAAAAATCAAACTTTTATTCCACTTTTTTCGTTATAATTATTTATATCTTTGTGTTAAGTTATTTGATTATTTGTATCACGATCACGTCTCGTTGATGAATTGAGAATTATGAGAATTGCTTGATATTCACGTGGACATTGAAACAAAAGCGGGACTTCCCTTGCAAGGCACAAGGATATATAACATCAGTGCAATTCAGCTTTGTGTTCGCATTCATGTGTAATAGCTATGTATATATAAAGTGGCAATTTAAAAATTACAATTATTGTGTATGCAATATCATATGATGAAATATGATCATTGCATGTTGCATATAAAGCGGTGTACAGATTAAAAAGAAAGCTGTTATTTTTGGAATTTTTGAATTCGTTTAAAAATCTTGGAAGCTGCAGTAGACGATGATCTCATCATATTGATTGACAAGAATTTTGGAATTTGTTCCAGGTGAACTTTCAGTGGCTGATAGGAGATAGTGTGAGTGTCAGCTGATACGTTTCTTCTGATTGTTTATATTACAAATCTGTGTATAGGTGTTCCTTTCATGAAAGTTTCATGTGTGAGTACTGTATGGCCAACTCAAGTGTTTTAAGTTTAGTTATGAACATCCAAAGGTGAGCGAGTATAGTGAACAAAAAATTATAAATGTCATTCTGTAATATCTTTATTATCTTTACAGTAAGTATCTAAAACACTAGAAGTGATTCGGCGGTTTGTATTGAGGATTATAAAAGGATTTTTCGTGTTTTTTGGATTGCAGGTGAAAGAATGTTCGTGGCATGATGAGATTGGAGGTTATTTGGAACTGGAACACTGGATGTCAATTTGGTTTAGGAGAAATATACGTGGAGGTTCTGGGGAAAAACTTGTAGGTGTTTAAACCGAAAATATTTAAAGGTCTTGGCGTGTAAGGCCTAAAGAGAAAAACAAATCGCATAATGGGACTTGTCTTGAGCTTCCCGGGTGCTAGAGATGATAATTTAATATTTCCTGTCGAAGTAATTTGTTTGCAAGATTGATTTTAATGTTTATTACTACTATGTTGTTTGCTATTGGTGCAGTTTGTTATGAAAAGTAAATAATTTTAAGGATTACTCCGCTTTGCAGGTATTAGATGAGATTTTGAAGAATTTGAACACCAGGGATAAATTGATTGCAAGACAAGTTTGTACAGAGTGGCAAGGTATTGTTGATGATAGCTTGCAATCATGCATGAAAAATATCATTGTTAAAAATGAAGACACGGAGGAGTGCGTTCGGCATTTTAATGCTTCTTCGAGGGATATTATTTGGACGCAGTTTGGATTTCAGGCAGTTCCAATCACAAGATGCAGCATTTCCTTTTGGGAGAATTACGGAAACCAAATTACGTACTTGGACTTTTATGACTGCACATTTCCGCCTAATGCAGGTGCTGGAAATGGAGAGGTAAAAGCAAGTCAAGAATTTTTGAAGCTTTGTGAGAAAATCGGTGAATAGTTCTTGATAAGTCTACAGATCGTGCTTATTCAATGCTTTTGTCAATTTTAAAGGAAAGTGCAGCGAATTATTGCAGAAACTTAAAGCACTTGGGGCTGCGGAGTTGCAATAAATATCTCATGATGGGAAGAATGTATTTTAATTTGCATAGGTTATTCCATATGGAAAACTTGCAGTCATTAGATCTTTCGAATAATGAGTAAGTTAAATAAATTGATTAAAATAATAATTATTGGTGTACTAACAGCTACAAATTATCTTCTTCAGGTTGGATTATGAATAATGTTCTTTTTACAAATTGTTTCAGATACTTGAACGACTTTGCATTACTTACTTTAGTGACATCTACTAAGCGTCTAGAGTCTCTCAATCTGTCAGAAAGTAAAATTGCATTTACAAAGGCAGTATTTAATAGATTTTATCCTAAAGGTAAAAATTTTAAATGGGGGTTTAAAACGCTTTGGTTATAGCTATAAAATTATGTTGTATTCAAACCTCTCAAAGCAAATAAATTAAAATTATTTCTTCCAGTTGCGCACGGAGAATTACCGGTTGAGGACTTCAAAGATTTTAGTGATAATGTATTGACATTTCACATGCTAAATTTTGCGTACTTGGCCACACCATTGGCTTCTTCGATGAAGGAAATCATTTTAAATGGCACACGGGTCGATCGGAAAGCGCTGCAGCTAATAAACGATCCTGGTTGGCTTTAATTTGCGACACTTTTCCACTTGTTTCTTCTTCTCGATTTTTGATTAATAATTTTCCACTATTTTGGATTTAGTCCTGTTCCACTGGACGTCTGTTGGATTAAATAATTGTCCAGAAATTAAAGCCAGTGACGTCACTGACTTTTTATTTCGTCAATGCCAAGTTAAAAAAATTGAAATAGGTAAATAAATTAAATAATTTATTATTTGTTCTGGATTTATTTCGAATTATAATAAAGTTTTGTGCCAAATTATAAACAACCATTTGCTTTCAGAAAGTACGCAGCTAGAATTTCATGGTCTTAGCCAGCAGGGCGTCGACATTTCACAGTACGAGAAGTTAGTCATCAGTAAAAACGGTGAAATAAGTAGCTTGGATTTTTTGAACCTCATTCCTAATCTGCAATACTTGGATGTTAGCTCTTGCGCTAACCTGCGGTTGAAACCCGAGAGCTTTTCGAATTCTCGGAATCTGAAAGTTTTAAAAATGCGCAGTATTATTCCCTTTTATGTAGGTCCAGTCCAATATTATTCGTAGAATACGAGCTTTAATAATAATTTTTTTGTTAACATGAACTCATCTGAGACTCTGAGACTTATACATATACCTTTTTTAACTTTTGCCACCAGGATATGAATCGCAACAACACAATTCTAGCTGAAAATATTGCCTGTTGCTTGGAAATGCTACCACAGTTGGTTGAGTTAGACTTGGGTTTCTTTGGTTCAGCCTTTACAGATATTGTGATGCAAGCGATTATAAAAACCATGCCGACTCTTCAAATATTGAAGGTTTGCCAGTCACGAATAACAGACAGAGGAGTTGCTGGTGTCGAACTGGACGATTTCGATTCGCGCTTATCGCCTTCAACAATTATGAAGCGCAGAGCGAACTTGTTGGAAAGAAATAGTATCAGTCCTCCTGGATTATGTCTTTCTCGGCTTGTTCGTAAGTTTCATATAATTAAATATTAAATTATGTTAATACCTTCAAAAAATTCATTTAGTGACCATTTGTGTTTCTACGTAGATTTAAAGAGTGTTAGCTTCTCCACTTGTCGAGATTTGAGCGAAGCTACATGGAAACTTGCTCTGCGATTACCCAATCTTATATCGCTGGATATATCATTCTGTGGGCAGGTAAAACTTGCTTTAAATGTTCGGCCTAACCCGCTTGTCAAATTATATGTAAATTATTGTGTGCACAAACAACGATTACTACATTTCAAAAAAGCTTCTGTTTTGGTCAGGGTGAAAGCGCCGACTGACAGCAAGGTTCATTCGCTTGATTTCTGTATTCTAAGCTCGTAAAATTTTTTCGTGATTTTAGATTAGTGCAAGCGGATTCTCAGCAATAGTTTCTAATTGTCCGAATTTGGAAACTTTTAATATTCTTCAATGCGGGCTGCATATCACTGGAAGTCAGGAACTTCTGGATGAAGCAAAAAGAAACCTGCGACGTCTCAGAAATTTAATCCTATAAAAACAACTTCACGGTGAATCGTTCGTATATGCTTTTTGTAACATTATTTATCATTCTATAATCAAGTGCATTTATATATGCACACATTGAAGTTTGTCGCATTTTGACTCAGCATAATCTACTTAGAATTCGAGTGGCCATTCGGATTGTGACATATTTTGCAATAAGTAAAGGAGACATTTTATCAAGTACTCTCCACATTAGTGGGTACAATACAGATATGATTGAAAATCCCGCTTATCCTAAAAGCCTGACGTTCCTGCGTTATTTCAGGAAAGTTTGGACAGTATATGTATCAACTAGTCTTTGAAAACAGTGTGATTTTGATGTACCTTATCTATGTTACCACCACAAAAATACTGTAATTAATGCTAAATTATCAAATCGCTGTCTGCTCCTACTCTGATATATTGAAGCAATAAATTAAAGGAAGGAATGAATAATCGTATTTTCTTTTCGACTAGTTTTTAAAGGAAGCTCTAAGGCATTAATTTTTATCAATGTACTGAATTATTGATTAGCTCCCCGCGAATTACTTTGTCAAATACTTGTAATACTCAAAATTGTAATTTTCCCATTATCTATGTATTGCTTTAATGCTTGGTAATTAATATGCGGGAAAATCTACTATGTAGTATTAGTATTTTCATTCTGTCGAACATAACGTAACCCAATTAAGTCAGAATACAGTTTATTATTAAAATTCAAACATCAGTCTCTTTTCGTCTCCATGCCGAAGGATAATTACGCTTCCATGGCTCACTAAATTATAACATTTTAAAACATTTCTTTAAAGAATACCATTGTAAATAAATTAAGCTGAAAACACAAGGTATGTGTGTTTTAGCTATCCCCTATACTGGCCAGACAACACTTTCAATCCAGTCAAGATAAGACTGTACATTTGTATAAACTCCAGGTTCCCCATGTCCACAGAAAACGGACCCAAACGAAGTGATTCCTACCACGTAATGTAAGCAGGTATTATCGTCCTTGGTAATTGTTAACGGCCCTCCCGAGTCTCCCTGCAATAAACATTTGATAGGTTACATTCAAATTGTGGATGACAATTAATTGTGTTTTTTATCAAGTTGCTGTAAAGCCCAGGGTATGTGTTTAGCTATGACTTGAGAGATTGCAAATTGCTTACATTACATGTATCCTGTACCTTGCCACCAGCACAAAATTGCGATTTAGTAATTCCTTCAGGGTATCTAAAATGTAAACAGGGTGAGAGCCGTACGTTTGTTTCAATGTCAACAAGAGAATAAAGTTTTGAAATTTTATTGAAACTTACAAAACTGCCTTGCCAGGCTTAGGCATGAAAATTGCATTGCAGGCACTCTGGTTATATCTATCGATTGTAGCAGCTTGTAAAATGTTCGAGTTTTTGTAATCTATACATATAAGTAAACCATCAGATGAACGGCATTATTAATTAAAACAAACTATTTTTATTATAATAATAACTGCCCTCCGTGAAAGCAACGAACATTAAAGATGCGCTCACCCATCGCTTCAATATTTCCCCACCCTGTAACTTTCCCTTCTTTGACATTTTCTGGTCGTAAATTCGGCTGGGGTAGACAAGCTGGGAAAATGGACTTTGACAAGGGCAATTTCTTTGCTAGCCTCAATAGAGCAATGTCGTTATACGTTAATGGCTTACGATAGTTTGGATGAATTATTGTTTCCCGAACTGCGACCAAAGTCTTCCTTCCTGAACTTCGTGGATCTTGTAAGTATAAATTACCAACTAAGATCCTCCTAGGTTTTCCACTATACGAATACAAATAAACAAAAGTTTTCAAAAATGACACGGAGTTTTCAGAGGCTTAAGTTTAGGAGTCATTAAATCAAATAGGCTGTAGAAGGGATTGAAAATATTCTTACTATCTTGTGTCAGCGCAATGAGCAGCTGTCATAATAAACTCCTCACTGATAATTGTACCACCGCATTTCCACTGCTTCTCTCGCAATTCTCCATAACCAAGGGCCACCTATGTAAAATAAAATTGTGTTACTAAATGTGCTTGCTGAATAGAAATAGCGCTACAATAGGATTAATGATGGACGCCATCATACCATGAAGGGAAATTCGTCCGTTTTTGCATTCCGCCCACCAGTTATGAATGCGGTTGGGGCAACTTCGCAATTTGTACTGCCCTCTTTTAAAGGCATTGACTGTTGGCCATGCCTTAACCGAGTATTCGCCAGCAAAGGTATAAATTTAGTTTGCGGTTGGTTTTGAAGAATCTTGGAATACTCGTTGCATTCTAAAATTGATAATATCGACAATTGTAGTTACGACATGTGAGTCTGAAAGGGTACCATGAAATTAGATTACAGCCGCACCAAAAACATAAAATACACTAATGTTCCACTCTTACTTTTTGCACTCCTTCGGTCTTCTGTGGGGCAGCATACAAACGCGACACCATTTTGCTGTTGGAATTTTATGTTGTTTGGTAAAAACATTTTTATTTCATTCTAAATATTTATTAAAGTGAATTAATTAACTTACCACTGGAGCGCAGAGATTGGGCTGATTACCAGCTCGATAGCTCGATAGGGCATACCCACATTTGGCAATGTTTGTGCATACACCCGATATTCCGCTTGGACTTAAAGAACATAGACGTCCCTCTGTTTTGACAGTAATTAAAAAATACATTACTATAAAAATCCCTCGTCCCGATGAATCGAACGTGATGAGGTATGAAATTATACGGAAAATTCTTTGAGCGATTTCAATTTTTTAAGTATATAATCTCACCAATAATTATTGAACTATTGCCAATCCTTGAGACACTTGCTCCAAGAATGGAGCAAACTAGAAAAACAGTCAATACAAAGAACACTGCTGACATATTGTGAGGACTCATATTGCTCTAGTGAGTTGACAGTGAATGAGCTCGCCTTTGATTGGAATTGGGAAAAAGCAGTTGTTAATTTTAGGTGGCTCGCCCAACGCAAACTAACTATTATTAGACAAAAATGTGTTAGGAAATGAATATTTTTAAATATTACCTAGAAAAACTGTCTACGAACTAATTTCCATATTTTCAGGAAAATATTTTACGGTGAGGAAGTGCTGCGCTGGAGAGTGAAAAATAAGGGTGTTTTTAGCCATGCAATAAATTGTAAGCACTTTTACATATGCGTTTATTATTCTCTGTTGTTATTAAGAACATGAAGCTCAGGACTCTTGATATGTCGTATACTGTACAGGTACGGAGAAGAATGAAGGGGTGATAAGGAATTGAGGAATTATTGTGGTAATTATCTTGGTTGTTTTACATTTATGGGATATAAGCTTCATGTAAATATTGTTTTGTCTGCTGAATTGATAACTTAGAAAATCAGCACTTTAAGTTCTCCGCGCGCACTTGTTAATTCCTCTTTCTAGTAATTAAGTATTTACTTATTTACTTTAGCTTACTATTATTATGTTATTAGAAACAAGTGGGGCGACCCGTTCGTCGAACGGGAATAGTTAATATTAGCTCTTGTTTCAGAGGAACCTCTTCAGGCAACG